>JABFAF010279279.1:307-33726 GCA_013677275.1 Gossypium schwendimanii
AAAAAAAAAAAATCATGTTTTAGGAAAAAAAATTATATTTATACTTATGTCTGTTCATGCACAATAGTAATTTATCATTACAGTTCGAACAATACTTGTATATCATAATTATAAATTTAGTAATAGTTTACGAATGAATTTTTATGTATAATTCGTATCATTTATGTAAATATAAATACAATAAAAAAATTACATGTATCGAAATTTTAAATATATTTTTATGTTTATTGAATAAATAAAAATTAATTATCTCAAATTAAAATTTTGATTGGGGAATGGATTGGGAAATGGACAACTCAGTTTAAAATATTCTCTGTACTGTGTAAGAATAAATAATTGGTATGTCCTTTGGCTTTATTATTAAACTGTTATAATTATGGTATAATGATAGAGAATGATTGTGAGAAATGTTGCTTTGTTTAGAAGCCAAAAACTACATATTTATAGAAAAAATGCAAATAAAAGAGATAAATTCAACCAGGTAAAATACATATGTATATATATATATAATTGCTTTGAAACTGTCAAAAACGAATATTTAATGAAAAATAAAAAGTGGGAGTTAATGATAGCTTTAATTTCCACCATGAAACAGGAAAATAACTTGGGAAAATATTTTTAACTAGTTAATCACCCACATTGGGTTGACTTATACTATGATAAATGATTGAAGAAGAAAAATATAAAGAACAATCTCTGGGAACACATTCCATCCATGTTTTAGTGTCTTGGAGATTTGTAATAAGTCCAAAGCTTTACGGTCATTAATGGTAGATAATTATCTGGTGTCAATCCCAAGAACCCACGAACTGATATTAAATTAATCAATCTACCCTGGTCACTGAGTTTTATTAACTATTACTAAGCTAATTATAAGCTTAATTATTCTCATATGTCCTATATATTAACTTTCGTGGTCATCCTCTAGCTCCTTTGTTCCACCATACCCAAAAATGCAAAACTTTTAGTGGGAACAAACTTAGAACACAATATTTTTCTTTCTTTTTTTTAAATGGAACCCAAATCTTGCTTGCTGTTCTTCTACTGTTGCATTGGTCTCTTTCTGGTTATTGCAGAGGGTGCTAATAGCATTCCGGTGCCAAATGATGAAGAATCAACCTTACTTTTGATGAAAAGAAGTTTGATCGATCCGTTGAAGAAGCTCGAAGATTGGAAAGCGGTGAGTAATGCGGCGGAAACCAGATTGGCTCATTGTAACTGGACTGGTGTTTGGTGTAACTCCAGAGGCTTTGTTGAGAAACTTGATCTTTCTAATATGAATCTCAGTGGCATTGTATCGGATCGTATTCAAGGTCTGCGCAGTCTCTTGATTCTCAACCTTTACAACAACAGTTTCGATACGTCTTTGCCAAAGTCATTTGCGAATCTCACTTCACTGAAGAGCATTGATGTGAGTCAAAACAACTTCATTGGCAGCTTTCCAACAGGTCTTGGGATGGCTTCAGGATTGACTTATGTGAATGCATCAAGCAACAATTTCTCAGGGTTTCTCCCTGAGGATCTTGGTAATGCAACTTCACTTGAAACTTTAGATTTCAGAGGCAGTTTCTTGGAGGGCACGATTCCTACATCTTTCAAGAATTTGCAGAAACTGAAGTTTCTTGGGCTTTCAGGCAATAATCTGACTGGAAAGCTTCCGAGAGAGCTCGGACAACTTTCAGCATTGGAAACTATCATTCTCGGTTACAACGAGTTCGTAGGCGAAATACCAGAAGAATTTGGCAATCTCACCAATCTGCAGTACCTTGATTTGGCTGTTGGAACTCTCAGTGGTCAAATCCCATCATCATTGGGTAGGCTTAAACAGCTAACTACAGTTTATTTGTATAAAAATAATTTCACAGGAAGGATCCCACCAGAGCTTGGCAATGCTACTTCGTTGGTGTTCTTGGATCTTTCCGATAATCAGATATCAGGAGAGATACCAGTAGAGTTAGCAGATTTGAAGGATTTGCAGCTATTGAATTTGATGACAAATCAGTTGAATGGTTCAGTTCCTGTTAAACTTGGAGAATTGACCAAACTAGAGGTACTTGAGCTATGGAAAAATTCATTCACAGGTTCTTTGCCGATGAATCTCGGACGAAACTCGCCTTTACAGTGGTTAGATGTGTCATCAAATTCATTGTCAGGTGAGATTCCACCAGGTTTATGTGATTCAGGAAATCTGACTAAACTTATCCTCTTCAACAACTCCTTTTCTGGTCCAATCCCAGTAGGTTTATCAACATGTAAGTCACTGGTTCGTGTTCGAGTACAAAACAATCTGATTTCCGGGACTATTCCTATCGGCTTTGGAAACCTCCCTCTACTTCAACGTCTGGAATTGGCAAAAAACAATCTTACAGGCCAAATTCCAGACGATATAGCTTTGTCAACATCTCTTTCTTTCATTGATGTATCTTCGAACCACCTTGAATCAACCCTTCCTTCCAGCATCATTTCCCTCCCTAATCTCCAAACAATCATTCTCTCCCACAATTACTTGGCAGGCAAAATTCCTGATCAGTTTCAAGATTGCCCATTGTTATCTGTGCTTGATCTTTCGAGCAACCATTTCTCTGGAGAAATTCCGGAAAGTATAGCTTCTTGTGAAAAGCTGGTAACTCTAAACCTTAGAAACAATCAGTTCAGTGGAGAAATCCCAAAAGCACTTGCAACAATGCCCACGCTAGCCATGCTTGACTTGTCGAATAATTCTCTAGTTGGCTCAATACCGTTAAATCTCGGCACCTCACCAGCCTTGGAAATGATGAACCTGTCATACAACAAGCTTGAAGGTCCGGTCCCTGCTAATGGTTTGTTGATAACAATAAATCCTGAGGACCTTGCAGGCAATGCTGGTCTTTGTGGTGGCATACTCCCACCGTGCTCTTCAAGCCCGATAAAAGCACCAGAGCAACCAAGGAAAATGCACATTAAACATGTTGCGGCCGGGTTTATCATCGGAGCATTGGTAATATTATCTGTTGGCATAACATTTTTTGCTGGAAGATGGGCATATCAAAGATGGTACTTATATAACAGTTTCCTCAGTGACTTGTTCGAAAAAAGTAACAATCAATGGCCTTGGAGATTGGTTGCATTTCAAAGGCTAAGTTTTACAAGTAGTGATATCCTAGCCTGTATAAAAGAATCAAACATCATCGGCATGGGAGGAACCGGTGTAGTTTATAAGGCTGAAGTCCATCGTCCACGAGCAGTGGTTGCAGTTAAGAAGCTGTGGAGATCACAGGCCGATATTGAAAGCAGTGACAATCTATTCGGAGAAGTGAGTCTCCTCGGAAGACTTCGGCACCGTAACATTGTAAGATTGTTGGGGTATGTTCACAATGAGACTAATGTATTGATAGTATATGAGTACATGCCGAATGGAAATCTTGGGACAGCTTTGCACGGTAAACAAGCAGGGAAGGTGTTGGTAGATTGGGTTTCAAGGTACAACATAGCAGTTGGTATTGCACAAGGGCTGAATTATCTCCACCATGACTGCCATCCCCCAGTCATTCACCGGGATATCAAGTCAAACAACATTCTTCTCGATGCAAATCTAGAGGCAAGAATCGCGGATTTCGGACTAGCAAGGATGATGATTCATAAGAACGAAACCGTTTCAATGGTTGCTGGATCTTATGGATATATTGCTCCTGGTACGTTTCAAATCTATGATTTTATATATCAAAGCTTGTTTTATTCGACAAGAACCCTTTACTAATGTTATTATTGAAACCTTTCTTATGACAGAATATGGGTACACTCTGAAGGTTGACGAAAAGATCGACATCTATAGCTTTGGTGTAGTTCTGTTAGAGCTTCTATCTGGGAAAATGCCATTAGATCCTTCTTTCGGAGAATCAGTCGATATAGTCAAGTGGACTCGAATGAAAATCAAGAAAAACAGAGGGTTCGAAGTACTGGATCCAGCCATAGCCGGTCAATGCAAACATGTCCAAGAAGAGATGCAACTTGTCCTAAGGATTGCACTTCTTTGTACTGCAAAGCTCCCAAAGGACAGACCATCCATGAGAGACATCATTACAATGCTTGCTGAGGCAAAGCCCAGAAGGAAAAGTGTGTGTCAAAATGGAGGTCACAATTCTAGCAAAGAGGCTCCTATTTTTAGCACTTCACCTGTAACCGGGCTTATGTAACAGTTCCATTAAAACTTCTTTTTCAGGCTAATGTTTTTCATTAATTTCTTGTTTATGTAAATTTTATTGAAAAGCCGGCTCTATTGTAGGCTCAGATGCAACCATGCAGGCAAAGGGATAAATGTTCATATACAAAAGTATCTTTAATCTATTGCAGAATACATAATAAACTTAATACTCGATAATACTTCGATCCCTCTGCCTCTATGACAGGAAAGAGATTGCATGTACAAGTAGTACTTGTTTATAAATGTGAAGTCAGATAGATCTTGCAATAAGCCTTTGTATTGATGATTACAAGACAAGCATAACTAAAATCTACAGTCAGAACATTTGATACTTATCCTCTATTATGTTTTGTCCCGCAATAAGTTAACAAATCAAAAGATACTACAGAAAAGAATGGAGAAATAAAGGAAAGAACAAGGAACAGGAGTATAACCGGCATTTCAATATTTTTCCAAGCCACAAACAATTGCATATACAGTCATCACATTGGCCATGAACACTGGAAAATGTTATCTTTAGCAGATTTGAAGTTCCTCCATGGATTTCCTTGGAAACAACGGATTGAGGATTTTATTTTTTTTGCTACCATATCCAGAAGATGATCCCCGAGCAGTGAAAACTGGACACTTGATGTGGATACAAATATAATTATACATGCTGAGCACAAAATATTCCTTAAAACATGTTTCATTTTGATAAGAACATCAAGGAAACAATTACCTGAATCATTACTGACCTTTAAATCCAGTAAAATAAAGATAAGGTTGAGAAGGAAAAATATGACACCTCTTCTCAATCCAAAGAAAGGTTACCCCTCTGTACAACTACTTTCATATCCTAAGCTCAAAAGATTGAAAACCTTTTGCACAATTCGCCTTTGAGGTATGAATGTAAGAGCTGGATGTTATTTTGGTCCTATGCCGCAACATCTAGAAAGGTGGTTCCTGATGCACTCCCTTCATCAAGAAAGCTTCTAGACAATGGCTGGAAAATAATAACAGATAAAGAGACTCAGTGCTTAAATCAAGTTAGATAACTTTAAAAAGTAAATAATATTTGGCATCAATATGGATTCTAATGAGAAAGTAGCAAAATGTTTCCATCACAAATTTTTAAAACTTTATTAAACCAAAAATAATACCAAAAGAATAAATGTCTAGAGTATACCTCCTTATAATCAACGTGCAATAAAGAAAAAGGCTCCTTCTCTCTGAGACCTCCATTTTCATTTAATATTCTGTCCAAATCCTGCAAAAAGAATGAGCCAACTATGAGACTTACATTACTTGTAATTCCTGAAAAATGTACGGACACAATATGAGTCAATCCAACTCTTTAAGATGTTCTACGCTTTAACTAAAGAGGTGAATAAAAGCACCAAGCATAAAATATTACAACATGTTTCACAATGCAGATACAAAGTATTTTGTGCAACACCTTTGCAAGCCAACATAGAAGATGGGGATCGCAGACCGATTACCCCCACAAGTTTCATTATCAACTAATTGGCTAGTCTAAATTTTCCAACTATAATATTGCAACATAACTGGTCAACAGCTTCAACAGAGCCTTAATTCAATCACCTCAACATTCCCTTACATTTCAAAGTTCCCTATATAAATTTATAAATGCGTAACTGTAAGCAGAGACCATATAAGAGAAAAACCAAGTTCAGAAAGCTGTATGATATTTTAATTTAAACAATTTAAACCAACCATTTTACCTTTCCAGTCAAGATTTCAAACTCAAGCAACTCTTCCACAATCTTTTCAAGAACTTGACGATTTTTCTTAAGCATTTCCCTTGCCTTTTCATATGCTAAATCATATATCTGCATATATAACAAGCATCATTATAGAGTTACAATAGTAAATCAACCTCAATGGTTTTATCAAGAATCACACAGTTAAATGAATCTGTGTATCAAACTTGGCATATACCTTTTCAACTTTAGCTGCCATCTCAAACTCATGATTGTTTCCCATGCTCAAAGCTGTAACCTAATATCAATGAAGAAAAATCCAACATAAACAATCCATTGAGCAGTTGCAGCAGATATCAACAAAGCATATTATTCCAGAACTTAAATAAGAATCATGTGCAATTGTTTCAGTATTTGGATCTATACAGAAAAGAGAGTACCGCATTAGTACTATAGTAAATTGCAGGACTATCATCAGGACCCCATCCATACTGAATCACCATCCTTGTAGCTATCTATTGCAATTTTCACAAAAGTAACCCAGACATAATAGTTAAAATGAAAATTATTTCAAGTAACAAAGTTAATATGCTCAGGCACATGAAACAGTAAGAATAGGATTATATCAACCTCCTGAGCCTGCTTTAATTCTGACGCAGAAAGAAAATTTTCTTCTCCAAAAGGTAGCAGCAGTTGGGCTGCAATATGTGATCCAAAGCAGAATACAAGCTTCTTTTCAAGGTAAGACCTTGATTCTGCATTTCCATACATAGACCCTTCATTTCTTGCCTTGGTAATCTTTGTACATCCAATTCCCTGAAAGACAGAAACAGTTAATTAGTACTATATTCATCCCGCCCTAAACACAGGCTGATTACTGGTGTCTGTTGCCAGTAAAATATGCAAGAATTATAGATTCACATATTTAGAATACAAAAAACACAGCAACCGTGATGTAGACAAAAGAGTTTAAATAAAAAGATGAGCTTAAAAACAATATAAACTAGCCATGCTCCCATAGAGCTTTCCTGCAGTTCACCAGTTCCTGATCCATCTTCATGCAGGCAGAATAAAGAACCACTATTTTTGGCCTAAAGAGTAGCATCATAATCATTTGATGTGCATCAGCCTCTTATTTTCTGAGAAGAACCATGTTTTGTTTCTCATGGGTAATTTGAATTGGGCAGATATCTCATAAAGCTTACAAGCATACTATATATTTACATTCTCCCTATTACTATTTTTTGTAATCTACCTAAGCAAAGGATGCTCCCTACAGCAGATACAAGACTGCAATAAAATGGGGAGGGAGAATATGGTCTGGTGTCAATAATCACACTTTGCAAGTTCAAAATTTATATTAGGATGTATAGTTATTGATAGAACATGATGCTGCTACTGGTATTACAAAAATGGCAGGTAAGAACATTCTTTTAATCTTCGGCTATAAAAGTTTCAACAAATAGATAACAAAGAATTAACATTTAACAGACAGAAAACAAGCAAAAACTAACATAATTGAAGTACCAGCATCATCTGTTTACTACTCATACCTAAAGAAAGCATTAACAGCCCACTTGCAGTTTTGAATTAAGCATGAAAGCACAATAGTGGCACCATAGTCATAGACTCCTTAAAGATAAATAGCACTTATAAAACATACTTCAGAAATGTAATCTGAAGATATTAGAATTGCTAACCTCCCATGAACAAGGTTCAAGCCATAGATTATCCACAACATCAAAATTTGGTAGAAGTAGTGCAATGAGACCACGACCAGCAGCCCAAACAGAATGTGGGAACTTAGTCTCCCTTGTCCACTACAAATAATCACACCGACATTAATAAAACTTTCATGATAGAAGAAGGCCAAAAGTTTCTATCATTGTGAGTATCCGAGTACAAAAATCAATACAAAGATTTATAACCTCAAACTATCAAACAATTCCATTCATCTAAAGACATCCATAGAACATTTATGAGCACTATGTCATACCCATTTATCAGCTCTTAAAAAATTAACAGCATGTATGACCTTGCAGTTCAATTAATCACCACATTTCATCCAGCAAGCACGTTATTGGTTTTCTATAAAATTTAAGATTCTTAGACTAGCCCCAGAAATTATTTTTCAGTCCAAAAAGAATCCAACAGAAAATTATTAATAGCAATTGACTTGCATATTTAAAATGACAAGCAAGTTAGTTACTGACATCAAGGGGAGGATTTAAATATTCTATTCCATTGCTTATCTGACCATATGGCTCCATTAAATCAACCACGTTCTGCAGATCATCTTTGGTCAAATTTAGTCCAAGGTGATTCACCAGCATTTGGCTAATTTGCTTGACAATTTTGGTTTTCCGCAGCCATTTTGGGATCATGCTGCTGAAAGTCTGCAAGCAGTACAAATTACACTTAGATAATTTGGTTAAAATTACTTAGTGCCTAAAACATGAATTTACCACAATTAAGATGGATTAGTTAAATATGAAACTCAGAGAAACAGAGGTAAACATGTAAACTGAATGAAAACACTTAAATAACTGATTCTTCGAATTTCAGGAAGAATAAAACAAGACATTAATGAGATTATATTGACCTGGTAAGGTACTAACACCCACAACATAAGATCCTTGTAAAAGAATGAAAAAGGGCAACAGAAATATTATAGACGGTGAAGTATTAAACCATTCCAGGTACCATAAAATAGCAATAGGAGTCATTTCTTACCGCAAACCAGCTACAGTAGCTCATAAGTTCATCCGTATCAAGAAACTTGCTTCTAAATGCACTGCCTTCCAAGGCCACAGGAACAAGTTTAAGTTCTATAGGCCGCAGAAGAGCAGTCTTCTCAGCAACCTAAAGAAATAGAAGGATCATGATTTAAGAGTATATTGGCAGACACAACTTAAGTTTAAAATAAAAACCATTAACAACAACATAAATTCCACAAGCAAATACATGCAGACAAGCAAAATAGAGAGAGAGTGAGGGACCAGTAAGCAATGAAGGTTTAAAGATTCATTTAACAAAATTGATTCATAAATAAGAATAGCAATTGGCGATTTGGGTGGCAAAAGTTGAAAAGAAGCATGACTATGATATGACAGCTTAAACACATGGATGAACTTGCAAATGGAACTTCAAGAGAAAGAAGTTCAGAAACTACCTTTTTCCAGTCTACCATATCTATAAGCTCCTCATCCATAGTTTCTTTTGCAGCAATCTGCAGTATCCTCTCCCTTTCTGCTTGAGTTGGCCTTTGAAGATGAAAAACTCTGTCCATACGACCAGGCCGTTGTAAGGCCTCATCGATTTGCTTGATATTTCTAGTAGTAGCCATCAAAACAACCCCATCTTGTTTCTCAAACCTGCAAAAGGTCCACAGTGCATTAGGAAAATAAAAAGATGCCAACCTTTCCACTTTTGTTAATAAAGGTCAATGACTTCACACAGTATTGAAATTACATGAACACAACAAACTTTAAGGACAAAAAAGAAAATATCAGCTCCAAAAGGCGAGGATACATGATCAGAAAAACAGGCAGCTTGGCAAACTATTTGAAAGCTACCAACAGAACTTAGAAACCAGACCTTCCATAAGAGAAAGTTGTATCTCATTGCCCAATCTTTTAAAGAAAAGCTCCAAAAATTACGTTCAAAGATAGATTCCTTCCAGAAGATACACAGGCAGGAATAACTTAAAGCATAAATTATCAAATTATTAAAGCACTGTCTGCCTACTAGAATCCCCAGTCAGTTATCATGAGCAAGCCATATATCTCATAAGCATCTTAATTAATGCATGTAGAGAAAGTTTAGTGCCGGTGAACCATATGAACAAAAGGGAAACACAGTGTATTACCCATCAAGTTCCACAAGAAGTTGATTGATGAAGGCCTCATGGTCCTGCTTTTTTGTGTGAATAAATTTTCCACGAACACCAGCAAAGAGGTCAAAATCCTCCACAAATATAATTACAGGTGCCTAGAAAAGGGGATTAGACAAGTCAGCAAAGATTGAATAAAATATGGTTATAAAGTGTATATAGTCCTCCCAAGGATAGCAAATTTAAGAAACCATACAGACACCACAACTAAAAGGTTAGTTTTCTAAAAACTGAAAAATATTTTTTCAAGAACCAAATATATTTAGTTATTAAAACTACAACAGTTACAATTGTTTTATGCAAAAGAATGCTGGTTTACATCTATAAGATATAAACAGAAATGGTACAGTAACAGAAAGTGGAAAACAAATTGGTCACAATACGCTCCAAGTCCCTATACTCTTTGTACATTTGAAATTTAGTCCCTCTACTTTTATTTTCAGGAATTTAGTCCCTCTACTTTTATTTAACAGCAGAATGTTAACAATTAAGCTTGCATTTTCAAATCTGAAAAATAGAGGGACTAAATTTTAAATGTACGAAGAGTGTAGGGATTTGGAGCATATTTTATCCAGGCAAATTCCAAAAACAAAATCATATCATGTTGGAAATATAGCTAAATGTTTTGGTCAAGTCAAACAAAGCCCAAGGATAAACAAGGAGCAAATAGATAAAAAATTGCATGACTGAAGTACCAAGAAAAAAATTAGAATGGAAAAAAAGCATGATTTCGAAATGTAAGTTGAACATGGTGAAACATTGCCATTAGCAAGACAGACCAATTTTGGAGGAGAAACAAATGTACAAGGGAGATTGGAAACTAATGAAGAACCAAATCATCACCATCATTCCACATCTATAACTTACAAGTCTATTCTAGAGAGAGAAAAGGTATAGAAGAATGTAGAATGACATTATTGTATACTTTTGTATCTCTCACCAACATTTCAATCAGGGCAGTTAGACCTCGAATCTGAACCATGTTATACTTGCCAATAAATTATTTAATTTCTAGCAAATAAGCAAAATCTGAAAATCAACAACAATAAGGCTCATAGAGGATTACCAAATCCCTGGCTGTCTGAAAAAGCTCCCTAACATTTGATGCACTTTGGCCAACCCACAGCCCAGCTTCCAATTGTTGAGCTTCAACATTGACAACTGGCACCCTTGCCTCAGCAGCTATGGCTAGTGCAAGAGATGTTTTTCCTGTTCCTCTCTCTCCAACAATAAGAACTCCCTGAAATATAATAACAGATTACCTGACCTTGTCCACAACTAATTCAACATGGATATCTATTTTCTCAAGTGAAGGATCTTTACAATGCACAGATTAATTTACATGCTCATGCTAACAAGTTAAAATGCAACATTTTTATCGTTGAATAGTTTAAAACAATTTCAAATCACATTAACCTCAGAAAATATATAATAGAGGACAGATATTATGTTCATGACATTGATCGCAAAATTTTTTTTCCAGCTGATTGCTGGTCTTCCATAAAATGGGAGAGATTGCTAAAACTATCCAAGTATAAACAGCTCTGTTAATGACTGAGATTACCACTGCAGTGGAAAGCTCCCCATAACAAATTTAGAACATGAGAACCAAAAAGGAATATTATCCAGTTTATTGGTTGTAAAAAATCTACCAAAGAAAAGAACCTGAAAAGCAGGACAACCTACAAAATCATCCTTCTCCCCTTCTCAGTGAGAGGAGATGGCAGCATGTCATGCTGTACTAGCCCAGAGGAATTCAAGACCATTATTTCTTTTTTATATTTTTATTTTTGAGATCAAACCATAATTTCATTTTAAGCATCAACACAAGAGTTTAGAAAGGAAAAAAGAACAGTTAAAAGGCATTCCAACTCCAAAATGATGCATAAGAAGGAAGAGGGAAATAATATTATGGCAGGATATGGGTCATTGTTAGAATAACATACCCTAGGTGCACGGGCACCCATTTCTTGGAATGCACCAGGGTTCTGTAGAAATGCAACTACTTCATTGATTTCCTCTCTCATAGACTCAATGCTAGCAAAATTCTTCAAGGGGATTGGAGGATTTTTCACTCTCTGCATGCCAAAACAAACTTAAAAATAATCTCATAGAAAACTCCAGTTATTGAATACTTAAATTGTGTGTCAGAATTGAACCTTCATTCCATCAAAAGCAGTTCTTATGGGATCAATGCCAGCCTTTTTCTTGCGTTTGATCCTCCTCAACCTATAATTAAAATAGCCTTTCTGCAAAGTAAGATAAAAACAATCTTAATACCAGACCACAAAAGTCCAGTGTAGAGAAAACAAATGCCTAACAAAGCCACAAGAAAACCTCTACCAAAACAGCATCATAAGAATTTGCACTCATAAAAACGCTGTAGTTATAACAAAAAAAATGGAATAAAGTAAAAAGGCAATATTTAAAAAGGGAAGGAAATAATACCACTCTCCGCAGTTTTCTCATGTTTGGATCTTTACGTAAAGGTCCATAACCAAGAAGTCCTGGAACTTTTCTTCTAAGGAAGCGGAATGCATGATACAAAATATATCCATAGATAGCACTTCGAATGAGAAACCAAACAAACCATTTAAAGTCATCTGTCTTTCTGGACTTGAAATTCATTTCTGCTTCAGACTGCCATTTCAAATACCAAGTGGAGGCCACAGTTTGACCTATTTCCTCCGGCCATGCCATCCCCAACTGCATCCTAACCTGTAACCAGGGCAAAGCAGAACTTTTTGAAAAACATAAGCAATGAAAGAAATTGGGAACTATTTTCTGAATGCACTAACAGAATCCATACCGGGTAAGGAATGATATATTCAATGAGTGGAAATACAATAACCATCATTATATCATCGTTTATATTTCTAATTTTCTGATAAACCCAATCTTTTCCATATGATACAAATTTTGTCTTCCATAACCCAGTTAAGCATCGATGAGCCAGCCTTATTGTCAAGAGAAACTGTTGACGAAAATCCAACTCTGAGAAGGGGATATACATCAATTGAACAGCGGTTGGGATGCCGCAAGCAAGCATTTTCATGTATAACCCATCAAATCCTTCAAAATTCTCATATAGCATGTCAAATTCCTGGAATCAAAAGGAAAGGGAAAAGGAAAACATTAAGTAAGAAGAATGCCAATATCGCTCATGGAGTCACTAGAAAGGTTTCTACACTCATGTAACCTTGATGTCGACAAAATATTCCTTATCATCCCCTTTCAGTGCAATATACATCACAGCCCAGTCATGCCTGATTCGAGCATGCTCTACTAACTTCTTAGACACTGCATAAGGAACAGCCATTGGATCCATTTCCCACCTGCTTCTCTCTTCATTGTACCAAGTCTTTGCAACCACTCTATCTCGATCCAAGAGAATCCGTTCCTGCGATAAACATTTTATACAACATGAACCACACACTGAAAATAGTCTCATAATAGGTCTTTTCTTCAATATGTGGAAAATAAGGCTTATGATATCTGAAGATCAAATATACACCTTCCACATCATTGAGCTTCATGATATGAAGGAAGGATGAAATAACAGAAATTTTGTAACGGTAACATATGCATCCTCCCCGTTTTACTTTCTAAAATGAGTGTAAATTTAAAATATATATATCTCCACAAAACGAGCTTCTGTTAAGGGAAATGCTACCTGTCTTTGAGCTACATAATGCTTGCCAAAATCAACATCTTCCAACAAATGTCTTTTCAGGTCAGCTTTAGCTTCTTCACGCCACTTCTTCCAACCATGGTGCAAATGTAGACCAATAGCTTTAGGAACAACAACTTCCTTATCTCCAAACATCCACTTCAATTCAACTTCTGGAAATCCTTTCACAATTTCATCCTCAGGTGTTTTTACAACAAAACGCTTTTCACTGCCAAATTTTTTCATCTTTCTTCTTATGCGAGATTCCAGATTCCTTTGCATCTGCCTAGAATCTTTAAGACATTGTTTTATGCGTAAAGCAAAATCCATAGAATCTTGATTAAAGAATGGCCCAAGATCTTCAACCTCCACAACACTAGGCAAAATCATCTGTTCAAAGAGCTTTCTTTGTGCCATTTTAAGTTCATCTCGAATTTCAGACCTCGAAAGATTGGTAATAGAGCTTTTAGGCAGACTGCAAGCACAAACCCCAATACTTTAGATAAGGAGATGAAGAGTTATCTAACAAAAACATTTTCAAAGTGAAATTAAATTTCCAAAGGGAGATACTCAAGTACTCATGTAAATTATACAACAATTTAGAAAGACGATTACAGTCAATATATCAAAATCAGCATCAGGACAAAGTATGCCAAAACTGTTGAAAGCTAAACTTACAAATCATCCGCATCATCAAAGTTAAAAATGTTAAGAATGGTTGCAAAGAAACTCCTTTAACACATGAAAGCTAGGCGCAAAGAAACTCCTTTAACAAGCACTGCAAACTAAAAGTAACATAAAATAACAACTGCAACGCTATTTACTCTTTGTAAGAGGTAGAAAATAAACATTTAGATAACCAAATAATTGCATTTAGATTAGGTAATGAGATAACTTTAAGACTGCGAAGTCTATACCAGAAAATAAAGAATGAAGAAGGGCAGAATAAGAGAAACAAGATAAAGTGATAAACCATGTGAGCAGATAAATATGGATTATAGGATACACCAAATATTTTATAATTTTACTCGAGCAAACTAATTCAGATTGAAATCCTATAAATGAGAAACAACATATACAAATATATAATAATCGGTAGAAAAGGTTTACCTCTGGAAAAGCTCCTTCCTCCTCATTTGGTTATTAAACCTTTGCACCAACTCCTCACACTCCCTCTCAATAAAACAAAGCTCCCTCACACCAATACTCAGTGCTGTGGTCTCTCTCCTCAGTATCTCATCCTCAATCTCCCCAATTCTCTCCCATATCCTACTATACTCCTCCTCCATTCTCTCTATTCCCTCTTCCAACTTCTCCACTGTATTCCGTCCTTGTCCTTGTCCTTTCCCCTTCCCCTTCCCCTTCCCCCCTCTCCCACTCATCACCTTCGCCTTCTCACTCCCCACTTTCACTGCCTTATCCACAATCTCCTCAGCTTTTTTCTCTAACTCCTCTTTCTCTCTCTTCAACTCCCTAAATTCCCTATACAACCCTTTCATTATCTCCCGTTGCAACTCCTCTTTCTTCACTTTCACAGCTTTTAACACTTTCCCAACTTCCTTAACATCACCATTTCCATTCCTAACCTCCTCTACCCTGCTCAACAACTCCGAAACCACCTCTAACAACCTCCTTGTATAATCCGAAAACTCGTGCTCATTTTTCCTCAAAGCCCCTTCCTTTTCTTCTTCTTCTTTTCCCCTCACACTCAGTTTTTCCACTACTGCAGCCATTGCCACACATTTAAACTCCCCATTTGGACTGAAATTCGATAACCCAATTGCAAAACAAAGCAAAGTAAAAGCAAAACTCTTAACCAAACATTGAAATGAAGAATACCCAGACGAGACTTTGACTTCCTTTTCACAATTTTCCTTTCTGGGTAGCACCAAATTTTGATGTTTCACAGGTTTGGAGCCTTTGGGATTTCCTAGGAATGCAAAAGCTTTGAAGTTGAGCTTAATGGAGAGGGTTCTGGTGGGTTTCTTGATATACCTATGGGTTCTGATAAGATGCCTTGTTCTGAAATTGGGAGGGGAGAGTTGAGAGAGGCATGGTGATGTGAAGATGGAGTCCATTGAAAGAGATGAATATTGGCGAAGCTAAGGAGAGTGTATTAATTGATAAGATGGTAGAAATTTGGTGGTCATTTTGGAATGTGGGAAAACGTTTGAGGTTAGTTTCGGAAATAGAAAAGTTGGAAGACTGCAACAATGAAGGAGAAGAAGAAAGGTTTCAGAGACGGAGAGGTTTATGTAGGGATTAGACTACAGAAGTGGGAGGGATATCATAAACCGATGTGGTTTTCTAACATTGTCAGATTTGGATTGAACCGGGTTCATAATGATCAGTTTTATTTCTTAAGTTTATAAAAGAGGTCAAATTCTTATTTTTATCCCTCTACTATGTTCAAATTTATATTTTGACCCCTTTGTTTTAATTTATAAAGTTTAGTCTTCTTTTATTAAAATAAGTTTAATCTTCTACTTTATAATTTTATTAGGTAGCTCATGGAATTTTTTAAAATATAGTTTAAATTAATAATTTTAATTAGTTTGCTTTTTCTTTTAAAATATTTTTTAGTACTTTAATAATTAATTAACAGTGTTCATCATTTGAATCAATTAATATATTATAAAAATAAAAAAATCATATCAAATTAAAATATAGAAATTGAATTTCAAGTTTAATTATAATAAAGGATTAAAATCTTAATTTTATTTTTTCGAAAATGCCCTTCCAAAATGACACAACCACCAAAATCCCCCTATTAGAAGCACCCTAAAATTTGTTTTAAGAAAATAAAAAGAAAATGGTTTAAGCATTCAAAAAATAATAATAATTGTTTTAAAGATGATATAATTTAAAAGTCGAAATTTTTAGTTCTTTGGTTCTAATTTTTCAATTTTTTCCGTGTCCTAAAAACCGAAGTATATTAAACGTTTCCCTCCTCTAAGAAATCTGAGTTGGATTTCCGCTTCAATCGCGAATCTTCTTGCCTTCTGGTGAGTCAACTCGTTCTCTTTGATCCGCGATTCCCAATTCACTAATCTTTTAGGCAGTGGCTTAGCAGAGTAGCTCGTGGTCGAAGTTGAATAGAGCTTGAACTTGGAATCGCGTGTTCGTTTTTTTATTATTTCTAGTCTTAGTTCTTCTGTTTCTATAAATTTCATTATTTTAGGGTTTTCAAGTGATTTAGCATTATGTTAATGGCGTTGTTGTTATAGGAGTTCGAGAGAGTTTTTATATAAAAATGAGAAATTTTGCAAATGTGAGGTTTTTAGGAGGGTTTTTTTTACTGTTCCTAGAAGCTGATATTGTGTTCTAATTTTGATGTTTTATTACTTCTTTTTATCAAGGAATTGCTTAGTTCAAATTCATAACCTGGTATTAGTTAGTTGCGGCCACCTGTTTTGTGTTTATGCTGTCATTAGCTTTTTGTTGTTGATTTGTTTTCTGTGCTTTTCTTTTTGTTAGGGATTTTTTATTGCTTAACTCTCTTAGTATGAAGCAAATTTGTAGTTGGAAAAATATTAGGATTTGATTCCAAAAATCCTAACATAAATGTAGAAGTTTTAGTTCCGTTTTCCTGAGTCATCCTTTTGTTCTAACAAAAGTTGGTGTTTTTTAATGCGTAATGTAACAATACAGAGACACCATTAGTGGAAGCCACTTGCTAGTAATTTTGAGGGTAGTTTGAGAAAATTAAGGAAACCAGTTTCAAGTAATCATGAATGTTTGCCATCTCTGTTTCCTTTTTGTTGTATGCCAAGACTATGTGATTCTCTTGGTTGATTGATCGGTGCGTTTCTTAGTTTGCTGATATGTTTAGTTGCCATCCTTTTAGCTGCTGCTGCTTTGGAGGGTTATTCTCTTTCTTGATGCAACTTGAATAAAGATGGAGGAAAAACATGATGAAGTTGAAGATGTTGACAGAGCATCTAGTGGTTCTTTTATCGTTGATTCAGATGATGATGATGAACCATCAACATCTGGACAAGATGATGGGTTGCATTTTGAGGTAAGTCAATACTGATGTTTCTTATCATTATATTACTCATCTTTTTGATGGATTTTAAGAACTTCACCATCATCATCACTGTTGCTACTTATATTCTTCTGTGTTTCTAATGCTTGAATTCTTTTTGTACTTATACACACTTTTTTACATGAAATTTGCAGGAGCCATTGACTGAGAAGGAAATAGAAGAGCTGGTATCTGATTTTTTGGAGGTTGAGAGCAAGGTACCATGTTTATACAGACAACTTTGATGCTTTATTTTTCTTTATTATGTTGGAATGTTTTCTCACATTCATTTCAGGCTGCAGAGGCTCAAGAAACACTTGAAAAGGAATCTCTTGCTAATGTGGAGAGTGAAGTGAGAGAGGAGCTGGCACAAACTCTTAAGGGGGATGATGTTAGTAAACTCTCTTGTTTCTATCTCATCAAAATTTTGCCGCTCTTTCCTATCTCTGATTCTTTTTACTTTGTTCATAGTTGGAGACAGCTATAGCAGATGAAATGGCCACTTTTATAGAGCAGTGGGAAGCTGTGCTAGATGAGCTTGAAACAGAGAGTGCACAATTGTTGGTCTGCTTCTTTCTTCTATCTTGGTTAAAATCTTTGCTTCCTGATACATATATTTTTGTGTGAATATTATTATTCATAAAATTAATTTTATGTGGAAAATTAACATTTGAATGTCAGCTCAGATTTTATCTTTTATATTTTAACTTGTACTCTGTAGGCCAAACTTGACTTCTTTTCCTTGGGAGATGAAAAATTTTCTGTTCAATGATGTCTCAGCTCAGCTTTTCTTCTTTTGATGCAACCTAGAGACTAATCTTGAGTTTCTTTAATATTCCCTTTCAATCTGTTCCTTTCTTACTATATTTTCTTCCAATGAATTACTGGTAACCAATGTAATTAATAATTGCCTTTGGTATATCATTGTTAACTTTTTGAATCATATGATTCTTCTCCCGAAGTTTTTTTAGTGGCAAATACAGTTTCTTATGCTCTCCCACCACCACCCCCTTCTTTTTTTCTTTTTTCTGCCTAGAAAGTATGGTTGTTCTTTACATCTGTCTTCTGAACAGGAACAACTTGATGGGGCTGGTATTGAATTACCCAGCCTTTATAAGTGGATTGAGAGTCAAGCTCCAAATGGTTGCTGCACTGAAGCTTGGAAAAGAAGAGCACACTGGGTAGGATCTCAGGTGACTAGTGAAACTGCTGAGTCTGTAGCTGATGCTGAAAAGCATCTTCAAACCCAGAGGCCTGTAAGGAGGTATGATTCTGTCTTAGGATTCTGAATTATTGAGTAGCAATGAACCAGTTAAATTTGGCCATACCATTTGAGAGAGTGTTGCTAAATGTATTGTACCATACAAAGTAGATAAATATTACCCTTGTCCATGTGTGACATTTTAATCCTTAGCTTTTATTTTTTATGCTTCTTGATTGTTGAATTATACAGAAAAAGAGGAGAAAATTCTGTTAGTGCTAGTTAATTAGCCACCATTTTGTGAAACATTCCTTTTGTATGTGTAGTTAATTAGCCAGCCACAGGTAACTACTGCTCAGCCTAAGGCCTTGACCTAAACCCAAGGTCCTAGTTTCAAGGTTTGATGTTATCTTGACATGTCTAATTCTAGAACTAAAACAAAGTATATGTGCTGTAAAAGTTCATCCACCACGTCAAGGTTTTAGCAATAAATTTGCTCCCCTTAGTTCTGCTCTAAAAGGCTTAAGTTGATTTGTAGATCAATGTTTTTGATTCAGGAAACATGGTAGACTATTGGAGGAAGGTGCTAGTGGATTTCTGCAAAAGAAGCTTTCTGATGATATGAGCCAGGAGGCACCAACAGGGAAATCGGACATAGAGTGGAGCTCTTTCATGAAAATTTGTTCTAATGGTTTACCTGAGGATGAAACTGGTTTTGGCAGCAAGAACTGGGCTTCTGTCTACTTGGCCAGCACCCCACAACAAGCTGCATTATTGGGACTTAAATTTCCTGGAGTCAATGAGGTGACAAATTCCTTTTCTTTCATAAGCTAGGACTAAAACCCTTTTAGAAATCTTGTTCTTTTATCATCAACATGGTGTTTCTAGCTCTTAAAATTCCTATTTCTTTCGTTCTTTTTTTTCCCCGGGGTATAGATGAGGAACTAGGGAGTATTGAAGAAGGGAATTGGACTTTGGACCAAACTTTAGAATAATGTCTTCCCTAAAATTACCGTATGCAATTTTATCTTGTTATTTATCAGGCTGAGACAGATGCTCAAAAGCGTTTTGGATTCACCTGAGCATTTGGCTCCATGGTTAGTGAATTTGTCCCTTACTCAGAGCTGGATTTGAATCCCCTCATCCCTCCTCTACCCCTTGTACCAAAAAATAATCTAAGTGGCATGCCTTGACCCCTTACCTATTCTACCATGCCCTAGGATATTCTTCGTTCCTGGTTTTGGTCCCAAAAAGTTTGGCAATCAATTTATACCTAGTCATTTTTTCCATTCATGGACATTCTGTCAACTCAAATGTCGTATTTCTTCTTAACAAAAAGAATTTACGATGATTACCTTTTATGTGCTTAAAATTTCTCTTTTTATAAAATCTTTTGTAGTCTGTATAGATTCAGTTGTTCTGTGGATGAAGTTTCTGGTAACCATTTTTTATAGGTGGAGGAGATTGAAGATGTTGACGGCAGTTCAGATAATCCACTGGTTGCAGATGCCCTAGAAAATGAGAGAGAGCTGATTCTTTCTGAAGAGCAAAGGAAATATTTTAGAAAGGTTAGCAGCATCGTTTGATGTAATTATTCTTTATTCCCAGAACCTTTACTGCATGGGAATGTATATTCAGTTTCTTATATATCAATCTATTGATATTTTTAATAGCAGCTCCCTGCATTGATCACCTTGAGCTGTATCAATTTTTCCAATAATTTTCTGTCATGTTTTGTAGTTGGTACATTGGAGTGGTCATCTCCTTTTCAAACACTTGTTTCTAAATGTTACTTTTTGTTTGAATCTCTTTTCCTCAAATTGATTATCTGGTCTTTTTTGGAAGATGCATCCTGGATGATATTCATCTGGGTAGTGACTACTGATAGAGTTTGCTCAGGGTCATGGACATTCCATGGTGTAATATGTAACCATATGTTATCTTCTACAGTATCCTGCTTGTCAATATTCCAACTCCTACAGCTCATCTATCCTTGCATTAACATCTATGATGTATTGACAGGTCAAAGAGGAAGATGATGTAAATATTGACAAGAAATTTCAGCTGCATTTGAAAAAGAGGAGACATCGAAGGAGATCTAAACAGGTTTTGTGGTCAATTACATTTATTGTTTTTCTTCTTGTGCTGCCCTAGATTAGTTCATGTGTCTATATGGGAACACCTTGTCATTGACTTAAAGTAACAAAACTCTCATGCACTAAGGCTGAAGATTGATGAAATTTAAGTTCCCTTTGATATAGTATTTAATTAGTTTAACAGTAAATGAAATAGATCATGATGTTTAGTAACATATGACGTTATATTAGTGAATTGACTTACCCTTATATAGTACAAATCTGATAAATCATGTGGCTTTTTGGTGGGTTTGGCTCAAGAAATTTCAAGTGTTGCAGTTATAGTATAATAATAAGAAAAAGTTGCATGGATTTAAAGGTCATTTGGAGTTTGATCTAGTTATTCTTGAARGAGTAATAGTGGTTTAATGGGACAACTGTGYTCCTTRTATCAATTGAAGGAGTAAAAGTTGGATTCTCAGTTTTGCTTAGAAGGTCTATTGGTAAGAGTTGGGCAAAATATTTTTTGAAGGTTCAGTTGTTTGATGGCACAAAGCAGAGGACTTGATTTCATTTGGACAAAGAAATTAGTTTAGGGGGTGCTGCTTTTGTGTTGTCAATAGTTGTGAGGAAAAACAGTGAGTTTTGTTGTCAGAAATGTACTAGATAATGGGAAGTCTGATGATGGTATTTGCAGAGACTTCTGGACTAGTCCTTATGCTTCAAAGACTGTCTCCTGCATAGGAGACTACCTAAAGGCACCCTCCCTTCTCGGGAAAAAAAGGAGCAACAAATTTTCAACTTTATTCCCATCACATGATACTCTAGGAACTGCTTAACAATAAAACCCAATTACACAAAAGAAGAAAGCTTCTTTGCATATTCATCTATGCTAGTTGATCAAATGGAAATAATTTAGCATGTCAGAGGACCTAACTTTCTTTAGGGCCTAAGATGAAACTTAAATGATATATGACTATGCATGCCAGGACTTTTAACATTCTTTCTCCTTTTATGTTACTAAAACCTTGTCCCTCAGAGAATTTTGCTCTTTTGATCAGGTGACAGAAAGCAAATTGGATCAGTCCCAGCCTTTAGAAGACAATTCTAACTCAATTTCAAACAAGGCTAGTAGAGAAGATAGGGAATGTGTGCCTAATAATGAGAATGGGGTTGCTTGTCAGATTTTGAAGGATGATGTGCTTGAAAGTTTTGAATCATGTAAGCTGACCAGGACACAGTCTAGTCCTAATGGCATGTCCGAGTTAGATATGTCTGGTTCTGGAATACCTGTTGGGTCCAAGCGTTCAAATGAAGATATGGAGGCTAATGAAAATAATAAGAAGGCACGGACTGTTATCACAGCTAGTGATGATGAAGCCAATATTACAGTGAAGGATGACTTGATTTCCTCCAAATTGGAGGATCAGTTTACTATTCCCAAAAAAAGTGATGCTGGTGTGGGTGTTGAATCTATTTCTTCAGAGTGTCTGACTGACAAGTTCATTTGTACCGCTTGTCATAAACTGGCTGTTGAGGTGCAGCAACATCCACTTCTTAAAGTAATTATTTGCAGGGATTGCAAATGCTTCCTGGAAGAGAAAATGCATATGAAGGTACTAATTGTGCAGACTAATTGCATTGTTGACAATATGTTGGCGATGCTACTAAATAGTCCCATGAAATAACCACTGCATAACTTGTTTCATCAGGTTCTTCTGTTAAAAGTATCAGTAAATATGTAAGATATGACCTTTTTTCTATTGTGACAGGACACTGAGTGCTCAGAGTGTTATTGTGGATGGTGCGGACAAAGCAATGACCTATTGAGTTGCGAGTCATGCAAAACATTATTTTGTACAAAGTGTGTAAGGAAGAATATTGGTGAAAAATATTTGCTTGAGGTCCAGGCCTCCGGTTGGCAATGTTGTTGCTGCTCGCCAACTATTCTGCAAAAATTAACATCAGATTTAGAGAGAGCCATGGGATCTTCAGACACAACGGTTTCTAGCTCTGATAGTGAGTCAGAGAATTCAGATGCTGATATTAGTACTTCCATCAGGTACCTGATATTCCTTTGAGATCTGAAAATTTTAGACAATCTGCATCTCTTTTCCGTTTCTTCCTTTTTTTCATCATTTATTTGATTTAAAAATATTTATATATGCTTGTCTTCTCTGAGTTTGTATTAATAGTATTCTGCAACATCTTATTGGAGTCAAGAATGCTCTTGGCAAGTGTTGTTGTAGGATGTTAAGGTTGCTTGTTGCATAATTTTTATTGGTCATACAATAGAAGCTAATGTTTTCAGTACTCATACTTAATTTCTTCCCTGGAGTCATGGCAGACCCAATATGTTATAATTAATGCTTCAATGTATCCCTTGTTTCTAAACCATGCCTCTCATGCATGTGTCATTGATATGACACAAATATCATCATCTCTTGTTATATAAATTACTGTTCAGGCTTTTTTATATAGGTGCAGTTTGTGCAATTTATGCCCTCCTTTTTTTGCAATTTAGCAATTTTTAGTAGTCTTCATTCAATGTCTTCTTTTTCATGGATATTCTGTGCCATTTTATTTACAATTTGACAGTTAAACTATGTGGTTGATTCAGCCAGTAGGTCTAATGTAATTATGCACCATTTTTCTATATAGCCTATGTCCTATTAGCCATCGATGTGAATGTGTAGGGGTTTCACGTTGTCTGTTTTGGCATATTTAAAATTTGACCAATTAGCATTTAACAATACCAAATATTCTAAGGCTTGTTTCTCTGAGTTAATAACCGGTTGGGTGCTTCTGTACTAGTTCTAAGCGAAAGCAAAAAAAGAAAATTCGAAGGATTCTCGATGATGCTGAATTAGGAGAAGAGACAAAGAGGAAAATTGCAATAGAAAAGGTATCTTATGCTAAGTTTATTCTTTTTAAATCGAACTGGTTTCTGGTACTGAGTATTGCATTGTGTTCCAATTTTGTAGGAACGTCAAGAGCGCTTAAAATCAATGCAGTTTTCTGCCAAATATAACATGAACTCTTCAAGCTGCAGTAGGAACTTATTAGATGAAGCTAGTGTAGAGTTGCTTGGTGATGCCAATACTGGTTATATAGTGAATGTTAGGAGGGAGGATGGTGAAGATGCTGTAAGGATTCCCCCAAGCATATCAGCCAAATTAAAAGTCCATCAGGTTTCGCTTTCATACTTGTATAAGTTATTGATATATAAGCTTGCAGTTGATATTGTTGTTTACTTGGGCTATTCATCATTTGTTTTGAGCAAGCTATCATTTAATTTACTTGATTATGTCACATCCTATTGTACTGAAAATTGTCATCTGGTTGTAGTTACTCCCTTTTTTTAATTTGCTTGGTCCACATCCTATTATGTAGCTTTCAAGTTTTAATTCTGACATAGTAAACCTGGATTTCATGAGAGTTCTCATGAAAATATATGCTATTGCTCTTGATTGGGTCTAGATACATCAAACCATTCTCATAGCAATATTTTTACCCATTGACTGATATTACAACGCTTTATGTTATTTTGAACATACAGAAGTGGGGTTGGGGAGGGTGCGTTAAGATGGGTTTTTTTTTTTTTCTTTCCACCCTTTTTGGTTTTGGCTCTTATTAGAGAATTTGGTTGAAAGTCTTTATTGATGATGCTGCTAGTAAGTTCAATCACTGTTGAATGTCTTTTTGGTTGATTTATTGCTGCAGATAGCTGGGATTCGATTTATGTGGGAAAACATTATACAGTCAATCACAAAAGTGAAGTCTGGGGATAAGGGTCTTGGTTGCATTCTAGCTCACACAATGGGCCTTGGTAAAACATTTCAGGTATATTTACTCCCTCTTCTTCATATTTCTCTATTCCTCTCTTTCGGCCCCTGTCCTCTTTTTGGTATGACCGTGCAGGCATGCCTGCTAGTATATGTTTTGGTGTCATAGTTCTGACCTTATGCTACTCCCATTGCTAACACTCAATTTGTGCTCCTTGTGGTCCAAGTTTTTTGGTGGTTAGCTTGCCTGACATGTCTAGTTCTAATTGCAGGTTATAGCTTTCTTATACACTGCAATGAGAAGTGTTGATTTGGGATTAAAAACTGCACTTATTGTCACTCCTGTAAATGTACTGCACAACTGGCGCCAGGAGTTCATGAAGTGGAGACCTTCAGAATTAAAGCCTCTCCGTGTCTACATGTTGGAGGATGTGCCAAGGTTCAGTTAATGTTTTTTGAAATATTCAACTAGAAGTTTATCCTATTTTGCCATGCCTTACTATTGTTATAACCTTATATGAATGTTTTTTATGCGTGTAAATGATGGTGTACCCAAATTTTATGCCTCTGCAGGTGTCATTGTAAAACAAAGATTTGTTTTCTTTGGCAAGAGCACATTTGATCTGTATAGTGTGAAAAATCCTGCCTTGCAGTTGCCCTTGGAGAACTGAAACTTGTTAGCATAAAATAGGATGCATTTTGTAGTTCTAGAAGCCAAGTTTTATAACATGTGTCGCTAGAGGAAGCAACCATGTGGTTAAGATTAGTTTTATCATTGTCAGGATAGGATAAGGGGGAAGTTTTGCATGTTCTTCTGGATGGATACTAAGATAAAACTATGGGAAGAATAGGAGCTATAATTGGAATCATATGTGTTGGAGTAATAAATTTGCATTATCTTAGAAATGATTGTGAACTTGCGTAATCAGGTCTTTTAGTGAAAAAAGAAAAAATGAAATGTTTGGGCTGCCCTACAAATATGCCAGTTAACTTTTATGAGACAGTTACCTGTTCTCTCTTCCATTTTGTGGAAAATTGCTACTGATTTAGGTGGGGGTAAAAAGGAAAATGTCAACTGTCTAACATGCTTGCTGCAATCATCATTTTCTTTCAGGGAGAGACGGGCAGAATTGCTTGCCAAGTGGAGAAGGAAAGGTGGAATTTTTTTAATAGGCTATACTGCTTTTCGAAACTTGTCTCTTGGAAAACATGTGAAGGATCGCAACATGGCTAGAGATATTTGTTATGCTTTGCAGGTGATTGTTATTAACTTCAACAACTTGCCAGGAAATTTTTATTGATTATTCAAATGGTATATTTGACTTGTAGGAAAAGTGAAATGTACGGTCAACATAGATTATTATCTGACTAGTTTAAATATTGCTGCTTTATTAGCAAAACAGATTTAGATTGCATTGTATTGAAACCATTTGCCATGAGCATTCTTGGTTATAAACTTGTATAGCTTTTTTATGCACTGTGCTGCAATGCTAGGCCTGTGTGGTTATTGAAGCATTGCTTTGTTTTTAAATTGAAAATGGACGTGGATATTGTATGATTTGAGGTGATTTGACTGTGGTATAGGTCAGTGACTGATAATTTGCTACATATATATGTATATCATATTTTGCATCATTTCTGGACAAATCGTCTCTGTTACATCCATTTATAAGGATTTTCTGTCTCTGACTCAAGCTTTGTTTCTACTTCCAGGATGGTCCTGATATACTAGTTTGTGATGAAGCCCATACTATTAAGAACACCAGGGCTGATACAACCCAGGCGTTGAAACAAGTGAAGTGTCAGAGGAGGATTGCCTTAACTGGATCACCACTTCAGAACAATCTCATGGAGTACTACTGTGTAAGCTATTACTTTTTAGCTAGAAATCTCCTTTTCCCACGTACGAAACACTGTTCTTATTGGGTTTCCTTGGAACAGATGGTTGATTTTGTAAGAGAAGGTTTTCTTGGAAGCAGCCACGAGTTTAGGAACCGGCAAGGCGCTAACCTCTGTATCATCCTCATTCATCTATGTCTCCTTTTTTTGTCAATTTGATGTGATCTTGGTTTTCTGTGTATGTAGCTTCCAAAATCCAATAGAAAATGGTCAGCACACAAATTCAACGCATGAAGATGTAAAAATTATGAATCAAAGGTCTCACATCCTTTATGAACAGTTAAAAGGATTCGTTCAGAGGATGGATATGAGTGTGGTGAAAAAAGACTTGCCTCCTAAAACTGTCTTTGTTATTGCTGTAAAGCTTTCTCCACTACAGCGTAAGCTCTACAAGAGATTCCTTGATGTACATGGTTTTGCAAATGACAGACCTTCTAATGAAAAAATTAGGAAGAGCTTTTTTGCTGGGTACCAGGCCTTGGCTCAGGTACAATCTATACAGCTTGTTCTTTAAGTTTATAAAGCTGCTTTATCACATGATAAATGCTTGCATGGCAAAACAATCCCTGTATGTGTTAAGGTTATGGTGGAAATGAGGATGTCCTGAATTTTGAATTGGCATGTTTGTCTATTAATGAACCAATCACAAAGAAGAAGATGAAAAAAAAGAGGTAGAATCAGTTAACCAAATCAAATGTGTTGAGATGCATGGAAAACTTAAAACTTGAGCTCAAAACCGGTGAGGTTCCACATTATCCTGCTAGTCTCACCGAGAGTTGTCCAAAACTCTTTGTATGCAACATCCTTGAGTGTTAATGAATGCAAATACAAGCCACAGCCCCCATTTCATCAGAGGATCTTCAAGCCTGATGCCCTTCTGGAATTACTGTGTTAGATAAAAGTTGATTGTTAAAAAAAAATTATGAAATGACATGATAAGTTACAATAGGTTTACACCTGAGATTTACAGGATTACCAAAGTAGATCCATGATATCTTATAGAACTGGACAAACCTTTCTTAATCTAAAAGCAGGTGCACTTCAACCTTTTTAGAAAATAATATGGTCTTCACTTTTTTTCAGTATTTTATAGGCAGCCTTGTTTGAGTGATGCATATATCTTTGTTCTTAAAATATTTTGGTGCCTTATTTTTGAAATGATAGAACATGTCATCTATCTCATTAACTTTGGAGCATTATTTGAGTAATTCAAGAAAAGAGGCTCATTGATTGGTTTTAGTAAATTGTCAACTAATAGATATTTACAGTGAGAGATGAGAATTATGAACAAACGTAGATATTTTCCTAAGTTCTGGGTTCCATGATGCTTTTAGGATTCTTTTTACTTGCAATTAAATGTTTGAGCTTTTCTAGAATCTATGGGTTGAAAATGATATGGTGGAAGGGTTCATATCAATTTTTTTCTTGTTTTTCTCTCTCTACTTTTTCCCTTAAAAGAAATAATTTTGAATGCATGTTGTTTTGACTTAACTATTTCTTTTAATTAGTAGATATGGAACCATCCTGGGATACTGCAATTGAACAAAGAAGATAGAAACTATATTAGTCGTGAAGATGCTGCTGAAAACTTCCTTGCAGATGAGAGCTCTAGTGATGAAAATATAGACTATAATTTGGGTGTAGGAGGTATTCACTCTATCTCTTCATATTTTCTGTACCTAGCATTATTTACATGTGGACATGTCAATTTGCTTTCTAAATATGTTAGTTTTGAATTTATGGCTCGACTAGATAAGGTTGATATTTTTTCTTTTCCCTGACTGCAGTGAACTAATGTTGCGTGTTTAGATTCATATCTTGTTTGTTCTTATGATCTGTGGAATTTGTAGGGTATTAGTTTTTTTTTATTGAACTGCTAATAATAACAATATATATGCTCATTATTAGTAAGTTGGATAAATCTAGAGTAAGTCTCAACTTATTAGCATGTATGAAAAAATAATAATAAATAAAAGAGAGTGAGGCGGCGGAATCAGAAACATACTGTCTTTTTAGGGTGTGAAATTGCAGAGTTAGTGTGACACATAGTGGGTGATAGCTTTGATTTTCCAAGTATTTTGATATAACAAATCGTCAAGATTAAAATTATATTTTATATCCCTTAACAGTTTTAATTGAATGGGTCTCAAATGCCTTCTAGTGTCAAATAAGCTCCAACACAGGCTCTATATGTGTTTTATACTTGATCAAAAGTTTTTGAGTTGCTCCTAAAGTATTTTCAAGTGTTTTAAATGTTTTCAAGGCAATAAGGGATAAGAATTGATACCAGAGGTCCAGGAATTAGTACATGGCAAGTCAGTAGTCAAATTTGCAAGACAAGGGAGCAATGTATCTGTACATAGATGGGATGTATCAGTACAAGTCTAGTCAGTAGCCAAATTTGCAAAACAGGGGAGCAAGCTATCGGTACCCGCCTGAAGGTATCGGAACTTGCTTATGAGGTATTAGTACATGTCTTGAAGTACTGATACCCGGGCTTTTCCAACAGCTATATTTTTAGCAAAGTCTCGAGACTTGACCCTGTAGACTGCATATAATGCACGAAACTTGCGACGGCTCTAATTCATCTCCAACAACTCCAAACTGCTAGATTTCACTTCTTTGATATAAATGCAAGCCAAGAACATTTCAGGACACGAGAGATATTCAAGCATCAAACACGAGAATTAGCTTCAAATATTCATTTTCTTCATTTCTCTTGTACATATTGTAATATCTTTAATCACTCTCATTTCATTTCTTTGGGATCTTAAATTGTGTAGACATATTCCTTATAGAGGATTTCTTTGTTTACTTACATCCATTCATCAATTGTAAACTGGGAGTATTCTAGTTGAGCCACAAAAGGTATCAATTTTAAGTAGTGAAAAGATAGTGTTGCAAAGTTTATACCTTATCCTCAAAAGGTATCAATTTTAAGTAGTAAATTGTGAAATACTTGGTTGACGTATACCAAGGTAATGGAGGTAAGCAATTGGGGCTGAACCACTATAAATTGAATTTGTATGCTTTTCTCCTTTCTCTTTTAATTTTTAAAAAAGTTTGTAGATATTTTAGAATATCAAATCACCCCCTCTTGGTATTTCCGGGCCTAACAGTGGACAATCTGGTAGGTTTCCAGGTCTGGTCTGCTTACTGCTTTCCCTACCCAGGCAATTAATGTTACTGATTATATCAGTAAATGAGATTGAAAACAAACTTCGAGTAATTTGTAGTCAATGAGTATTGATTTTTGCAGCGTCGTCCATTTCAAGTCATTGAGCCATGTTTATAGTTTATAGAGTCATTGGATAGCTTTCTCTGTTCAATAGGTTTTCATATATTTAACCTTGGTGTCTAAATGGTCTGGCTTCTTGTATTTCAGATAAAACAAGGAGTATGAATGATTCTCTGCATGAAAAAAATGATTACGGGTTTATTCAAAAGGTATGTGAATGTTTTTTGGGTTTTGTTTTTTTAATGTGCCGTTGTGAATCTTCATTAGACAATAGCTTATGTATATATTAATTTTCTTATCACGCTGATGCTTGAATGTTTCTCCTTAATAGGGTTGGTGGAGAGATCTTCTTCACCAAAATAATTATAAGGAACTTGACTACAGTGGCAAAATGGTTTTGTTGCTTGACATCATAACCATGTGTTCAAATGTGGGTGACAAGGCACTGATTTTTAGTCAGAGCATTCCAACTTTAGATCTGATAGAACTATATCTTTCAAGATTACCTAGACGCGGAAAAAAAGGGAAGTTCTGGAAAAAGGGGAAAGACTGGTATAGGTGTGTATATCACTGGAAACTGTTTGGAAGTTGTTAAATTTTTTTAATATCATCCTCTTTTGACACCGCATCTTTCTGTTAATTTACTTATTTTTATGGTGAAAGTGTGTTTGCATATATAGGATTTTTCTACAAATGGTTCTTGCTGCATAAGCATTTTTTTTATTATGCTGTAAGCTTCTCCAAAAATGTACCTGATTTTGCTGGGAAGCTGGTTTATTTTTAATATATAGCATATTTTGATCCTTAACAAGACTGCTATTCGTAAATATGATTGTTGTAAGAAATTCTGAAAACAAAGATGTCTCATGCTCTCTTTTCTTTGCCATGCACCATACAGGTTGGATGGAAGAACAGAAAGTTCTGAAAGGCAAAAGTTGGTTGAGAAGTTTAATGAGCCAATGAATAAAAGAGTCAAGTGTACTTTGATCTCTACCAGAGCTGGATCTCTTGGGATTAATCTATATGCTGCAAATCGTGTAATTATTGTTGACGGTTCTTGGAACCCTACATATGATCTTCAAGCTATATATCGGGCCTGGAGGTGGGTTTAAGTCAATTATTTCTGTTAAATTTGACTCACATGTTTTGACTGCATAATATGTTTGTTATTATAGGTATGGCCAGACAAAGCCGGTGTTTGCTTATCGATTGATGGCACATGGGACTATGGAAGAAAAAATTTATAAGCGTCAGGTAAGAGAAACTTTGTCCTTCTTTGGTTTTTGTTTCTTTAATAACCTTTTGACTAGAAAATGGTGCAAATAGGTGACGAAAGAAGGTCTTGCTGCAAGGGTAGTAGATAGACAACAAGTACATAGGACTATCTCCAAGGAGGAGATGTTACATCTGTTTGAATTTGGTGAGGAAGAGAACTTTGATACTTTGATGGAACTTAGTGAAGAGAACGGAAACCAGAATATGGCTAGTGAAGTTGGAAAGTCACTGAACCCGAAGATTCCTCTCTCCCATGGAAGCTGTTCCTCTGACAAAGTAATGGAAAGTTTACTTAGTAAACATCATCCAAGGTACGGTCAATCTGTTTTTGTCTATTGGTCTCTGCTTTTATTAGCAAGGAATAGGTATTCTCCATTCTTTCTGTTGCGGTTATATTCATTTTTGTTTAAAAAACAAACCAACAAAATTAGAAGCTTCTTTATCTGATTCTGCTGTTTGAGTGCTATGTTATACAACATTTGTTCCCGTAATAATTAGAGTAACTTACCTACTATTGATGTTTTTAGGTGGATTGCCAATTTCCATGAACATGAGACCCTTTTGCAAGAGAATGAAGACGAAAAGCTCTCGAAAGAAGAGCAAGATATGGCTTGGGAAGTCTTTCGGAAAACCTTAGAATGGGAGGAGGTACAGCGAGTATCCCTTGATGAATCTGCAGCAGAGCGCAGGCCTGTTGTTCCTGATGTGGCCCCTCCTCCTAAACCAGAGCCTGTGATGAATCACTTAACAAAACCCCAGGGTATTTTCAGGAGTCGGATTGTGCAACGAAAATGTACTAATCTTGCCCACCTACTCACTCTCAGAAGCCAGGGGACAAAATTTGGTTGTAGTACTGTATGTGGGGAATGTGCCCAGGAGATAAGCTGGGAGGACTTAAATAGGGACAGCAAAATAGCAAGGTAACAAAGATAATGATCATTATTTTTTCCTTCATAATATGGTCATTCCAGTGTAATTTGTTGTGATTGTACATGACAACTTATATGATGTCAGTTCAATCCCCTTTTGAACACAATACATTCTTTCTGGGGCCCCTTCATTTACAGTCATTTTTGTGTATGTTTCTTTGGGGGCATGCTGAGGCCTGGGGTGTTGGATTCATGTTCTGGTTTGATGAAGATCATGAAGGTAACCTTTTTTGAAAATTTTGAAAGGGCACACAGGTTGGAGGCAGTGAAAATTTGGACTGGCTGGAATTTGCCCTCTGTTAATCTGAGTTCTAATATATATTTTATTTAAATGAGTACATCAAAGTTTTATCTGCTTCTCTGCCTTATTATAAAAGCTTTTGCTATTATTTTCATGCTAAAGAGGTGAAGTCTGAAATAGGCGAAAATTACAGAATTTTGGACTATTCTGCTCCAAATTGCAACTCTTTTTGGATATCAAGTTTTAATACATCCTTAAGACTTTAATGGTACTTTGTATCGGTATGTTTATGGAGTTATTACAGCTCATAACCAGTTAAGAGTTAATCTAAAGGCAAGGGTACATATCCATCTAGAGTGTCAAGCCATGGTTTGTGATGTACAGGACAGCCATCTATTATTACATACCTTAAGATAAGCTTGATTGCACTAAATGTCTTTTAACGTGTTAAAAACTAAATTGGTTGTATAGTTTCTGAAGTTTCTAGTTGAGTTTTAATATTATTACTATTCTTTCATTCACGTCTTTCATTAGTTTTTTTTGTTAAACTCTTTCTTTGCAGAAGTTGTGCATTTAATTCTTATATTTTTCTTTGATCAATTTTAGTTTATGTAGTTTTCAAATTTTGAAATTTCAAATTTTAGTCTTGATTCAAACAATAGCGGTTAAACTCATTTGGTTAAATTCAAATATTAGTCCTGTACTATTTATATGGTTGTTTGGCACATTAGACTTTACAAATATCAAATTTTAATGAATTTAATAATTATTGGTTTGTGAGTATTGAAATTTTATAAAAATTGAAAAGTATAGGGATTAAATCTATTTTTTTTTATTAGATGTTTCATTATCTGGTTGTAGGCTTGCAGCATGTCTCATTATTTTCTTTTCGTTCTCTTTTCCTTATTCACACTTTTTATCTTTTCATTTTCATAAACAAATACAAATTAAAATAAAAAATAATGTCATCATTAAAATAATTTTTAGATTTATAATGAATTATAATTAATTGTATCACTTTTATGAAAAAAAAAATTCCTCTTTTATATGAATATACCATAATGAAATATTTTATGAATTATTATTGAACTAGTTCATAATTTATACTTTAATAGTAATGCTTATTGCTTTTCATTCTTTTTTCATTTTTTTTTCTGCTTTAAACTACAAGGAAAAACAAATAATATTATTTCTTCACATTTCTTCTTTTCGTTTTCTTTATTTTTTTTTTCAATTTTTCCTCGTTAGAATACAAACAAACAAATAAAAATTCTACCTTCCTATTTTTCTCTTCTTCTTTTTTT
>JABFAF010279381.1:8562-19288 GCA_013677275.1 Gossypium schwendimanii
ATTGTCATTATTATTTCAGTTTCTTTTCTGTGTATATAAATAAATTGTTTTATAATAATATCCTGAGAATAATATGATTATTCTTAAAAGGTCCTTAGTCGAGTATTATTGTGGGCTTGGACAAGAATAATGCATTAAGACTAACATGTTGATTGTTGACAAAGTGTTGTCATTAACATAAGGATGCCAAAATCAATACATGAGTATATGTTAGAGAACAACATATTGGACTGACCTGCTATGAGTATGTTTCTTGGATTACTATATAATAGTCACAACATTACTCATAGTGATGACTATGTATACGATCCTTAGACTTGAGATCATCATTGTCCCAACATAGTGAGTTGTATATTTTGATACAATTAAACATCTACTGTAATAGGTTGTACTATAGAGACTGATGTTAGGTATGCCACAATCTATGTAGCGGGATATGATTGATCAAGATAGGATTTGTCTCTCCTATATAATGAGAGCAATCTCTTTGGCCACTTGATGAAGTGAGACTAGAAAAGCATGGCATGCTCAAATAAGTTAATATGAGATATTACAATTATTTATTTATTGTAGACTATGTAGAGGATGGGACGATTTTGTTGTGGTTTTGGATTAGTAACATGCGAAGGGGATTAAAACAACAGTGGTTCCTTCCTATTTTTTAAAGTACGAAAGGTATAACTTTCAAACCTTTTCTTCCTGGTTCATTACTCGTGCATGGATTCCTATTTGGATCGCTAGAATAAATTTTTTTTTGTTATGCAATGGGGTGTCCCGGTGATCCAACATGAAGCTTGGGAGTGATTCAAGGAATTAGTTAGAAAATGTGTGATGCATGGTTTCCAACATTAGATATAGATGAAAATGTTTTACAATGGATTAAATGTACATACAAGAATGGTAGTTGATGCATCTGCCAATGGCACTTTGCTGGATAAATCGTATAATGAGGCATATAAGATTCTGGAAAGGATAGCCAACAATGATTATCAATATCTAACTACAAGAGTAGGGACTGGCAGAAGAGTTGTTAGAGCTATGGACCTTGATGCGATCACTTCATTAACAGCTCAGGTATCATTCTTAACTAATTTGATTAAAACAATGAAGAGACCAGTTACAATGTAGGAAATGAAAGCAGTCGAGCTAACATGTGTTTATTGTGGAGAAGATCATTTTTTTGATGAATGCCCATCGAACCTAGCCTCAACATATTACATGGGAAATTTCAATCGAAAAAGTAACCCATATTCCAATACATATAATCCATGATGGAAACAACATGGTAATTTTAGTTGGAGTAATCAAGGAGTGGGAAATTCCAGTAATGTTGTTCCACAGAATGTCACAAGTATAGCACTTGGATATAATCAACCTATGCCATGAAAAATTGTTCAGTAAATTTCACTATCATCTTCTTTATCTATGGAAGAATTGTTGAAGGAATACACGGCCAAGAATGAAGTTGTTATTCAGAGTCAAGCTGCATCTCTAAGAGCTTAAGAAAATTAAGTGGGGCAAATTTCCAATGCATTAAGTTCAAGATTGCAAGAAGCATTGTCAAGGGATATTGAAAATTTAATATGTCAAGGGAAGGAGCATTGCAAAGCCATTACACTCTGAAGTGGTAGTCACTTACCTGGAGTTATTAATGATGCCACTATTGAAAAAGATAGCTCAGATTTCACACATAAGAAGAATTCAGAACCGGTAGAGGAGTAATCTACAACTGAGAAGATCAAATAGAAAAATGTTGAAGCTAAATCAGCTCATGTTGCTAATAAGAATGCCATGACAAAACAACCTCAACAATTCGAAGGAAGGCCACTGTCACCTTTTCCTCAGTGATTTTAGAAGTCAAACCAAGATTTTCAAGTTAAAAAATTTTTAGATGTCCTGAAGCAAATTTATATCAACATACCATTGGTGGAAGCATTGGAGCGAATTCCCAATTATGTAAAGTTCATGAAGGACATATTGCCAAAGAAGCGCATATTAGGGGAATTTGAAACTATTGCTCTCACTGAAATGTGCACAACAATGTTGATGAACAAATTGCCACCAAAACTAAATGACCTAGGGAGTTTTACTTTCCTTGCTCAATTGGAAGTCATGATGTAGGGAAAGTATTATGTGATTTAGCTGCAAGTATAAATTTAATGCCTATGTCTATTTTCAGGAAGTTAGGAATTGAGAAGGCAAAATCGACAACGGTAACGCTGCAGCTAGCTGGTCGCTCTTATGCACATCTGGAAGGTAATATTGAAGATGTATTGGTAACAGTTGGAAAATTTATTTTTCCAGCAAATTTTATTATTCTGGAAAAACAGGTACCAATTATTCTTCGAAGACCTTTTCTAGCCATTGGTAGAACATTAATTGATGTGGAGAAAGGTGAATCAACAATGAGGGTTAATGACCAACAAATAAATTTTAATGTTTTTGATGCTATGAAGTGTGCAGATGACAATGAAGAATGTCATGCCATTGGGTTTATCGACACAGCAGTAGAGAAAGAATTGCAAAAATTTTGTCACAATAGTTATGATAATGAAGTAAACCCATTTGAGTTGTCTGAAGTGGAAATAATTGAAGAACTTGGTGAATTGATGAAGACCAAGCAACTTGAGAATAGATCAATGAGGAGTTTCAAATCTTTAAATTTATCAGATCATTCTTTTAAGCCTCATCGACGTTCCATAGAGGACCTTTCTACTTTAGAGTTAAAGCCTTTGCCAATACATTTAATGTACGCCTACTTAGGAGACAACAACACTGTGCCAGTAGTTATCTTTGCAGAGTTAACATTTAATTAAGAGGCTAAATTGTTAGAATTCTTAAATAGATCTAAGTAGGTGCTGGGGTGGACAATTGCTGATATCAAGGGAATCAGTCCTACCATCTATATGCATAAGATTTTACTGAAGGATTACCATGGCAATTCTATTGAGTAGTGAGAATACTGAACCCTATTATGAAGGAAGTCTTCAAGAAGGAGATTATCAAATGATTCGATGCTGGAATAATATCCTTATTTTTTATAGTTCATAGGTGAGCCCTGTTCAATGTGTATCCAAGAAAGGGGGTGTAATTGTTGTGAGCAATGAAAACAACAAGCTTATTCTAGCTCGTATTGTCATGAGATGGAGAGTTTGTATGGAATATCAGAAGCTTAACAAAGCAACTCAGAAGGATCGTTTTCCTTTGCCATTTATTGCTTCTTGGATGGTTATTCAGGGTATAACCATATTGCCATAGCTCCCACTAACCAAGAGAAGACCACGTTCATGTGTCCTTATGGAACCTTTGCTTTCAAATGAATACCATTTGAACTGTACAATGCCCCTGTAACATTTTTGCATCGCATGATGGAAATATTTTTGGACATGGTGGAGAAATTTTTGGAAGTTTTTATGGATGACTTCTCGGTGTTTGGTGAGACATTTAAGAGTTGTTTACAAAATTTGTAGCTAGTTGTTTGTCGTTGTGAAGAAACTAACCTTGTTTTGAATTGGGAAAAATGTCACTTCATGGTCTGTAAAGGCATTGTTCTGGGACATAAAATTTCACAGCAAGGGATTCCCGTAGACAAAGCGAAGATTGAGGTTATTGAGAAATTGCCACCACCCACTACAATTATAGGTATTTGAGGTTTCCTTGGCCATGCAAGATTTTATCGATGATTGATTAAGGATTTTTTGAAGATATCCAAACCCCTACGTGCATTGTTAGAACATAATAGAGCTTTCAATTTTGATGAGCCTTGTGTTCAGGCATTTAAGGAATTGAAAAAGCAATTGGTAACAACACCAATTTTCATAGCACCGAACTAGACATTACCTTTTAAACTTATGTGCGATGCCAGCGATTTTGTTATAGGAGTAGTGCTTAGGCAAAGGAAGGATAAAGTGTTTCCTGCAATCTACTATGCAAGTCGAACATTAATAGATACGCAGTTGAACTACACTGCTACTGAGAAGAAACTATTCACTGTGTTATTTGCATTTGACAAATTCAAATCCTATGCAGTTGGCACCAAAGCTATAGTTTATATAGATCATTCTACAATTCTGTATTTGGTGACAAAGAAATAAGCCAAGCCAAGGTTAATTTGGTGGATATTACTACTACAAGAATTTGATCTTGAAATTCGAGATAGAAAAGGCACAGAAAATCAAGTGGCTGGTCGCTTGTCGAGACTTAAAGCAATCAATGAAGACAGTAATATTCAACTTATTAAGGAGGATTTCCCAGATGAGCAACTACGGGTTGCCACGGTATTACCTTGGTATGCCAATATCGTCAATTTCCTAGTAAGTGGATTGCTGCCACCTGAGCTCAATAGATAAAGACGAAGGAAATTTCTCTATGATGCCAAGCAATATTATTGGGATGAGTCATTTTTATTCAAGCATTGTATAGATCAAATAATTTAGAGATGTTTTTCGAATGATGAGATTCATAGTATTTTGTACCACTGTCATTCAGCACCATATGGAGGACATTTCGAGGGAATGCAATTTGCTGCAAAAGTTCTCCAATCTGGCTTTTATTGGCCAAGCATGTTCAAAGATGCACATGACTTTTACCAAGCTTGCGATCATTGTCAACGAACTTGGAACTTATCAAAGAGGTATAAAATGCCATTGTAAAATATCTTAGAAGTTGAGCTATTTGACGTGTGGGGAATCGACTTTATGGGTCCATTTTAACCTTCTTGGGGAAATATATACATACTTATGGCTGTAGATTATGTCTCCAAGTTGGTTGAAGCTGTTGCTTTCCTTACTAATGATGCCAAATCGTTGATGAAGTTCCTACATAAGAATATTTTCACTAGATTTGGTACACCTCGTGCCCTTATTAGTGATGAAGGTTCTGACTTCGACTACTAATTAACTGCTACTGCCTTGAATAGATATGGGGTCAAACTTGAGATTGCCACGAGATACCATCCCTAGAAAAATGGACAAGAAGAGGTCTCTAGTAGAGGGATTAAGCAAATTTTTAAGAAATCACTTAATCCCACTCGCAAAGATTGGTCATCCAGATTGGATGACGCTTTGTGGGCATATAGTACTGCATTCAAGGCACATGTCTATAGGAAGCCTTGTCATTTACCAGTTGAACTTGAACATAAGGCATTTTGGGCAATTAAAAAATTGAACATGGATTGGGTTACTAATGGTAATAACCGACTACTTGAACTGAATGAGATGGAGGAATTTAGAGCTCAGGCTTACGAGAATGCCTGACTATACAAAGAAAAGACCAAGTGATGGTATGATAAAAAGAGTTTGCGATGACAATTTATACCTAGACAACAAGTGTTATTCTTCAATTCCAGACGTAAGTTGTTTCCTAGCAATTGAAATCTCGCTTGTTAGGACCATTTGAGATAGTTCATGTCTACCCTCATGGAGCTGTAGAAGTCAAAGATGTTAAGATTGGCCTTGCTTTCAAAGTCAATGGCCAATGTTTGAAGCATTATTGGGGTGTTCCTCTAACTCGGGATAAACATTCCATTACTCTTTGAACTGCATCGTGTGTAAATCTACATTTGTCTCTTTACTTTTTTTCTTTTGATTTCTTTGATCAGTTAATTATTTTTTATTTTTTCTTTGCAAGTATATTACGGACCAAGCTGTATAGTTTAGTAGATAGCCCATTTGAAACAATTACAAATTTTTAGTTTAATATCTTTTAATAGTTTCTTGTTATTTTATTTTATTTTATTTTTTTCTTTTCCCGCCTAATCCTTATTTTACCGTGTCAGACCATGATTTCAGCCTTCTTATCAGCCACATCACAACCTATTTTCTCTAACTTTTACACTAATTGATTCATTTTCTTTCACTATTACTAATAGTGTCTTCTTCTTCACTATAAGTGTAAAATTCTCATTTTCATTTTGTAGTTACTCTTTCTTGCACTAAATGGCTCGTTGTGCTACTCCCTCTATGCCACCGAGAATATTTTTCAACAAAGCTACTGAAGAGAAGTACACCACGAACACATCTAAGTGACCAATTTGTATAGAGAAAGGTTTTCTTTTTGTATGGGATATACTAAAGTGATTTATTCTATAGTTCAAAAACATGGATGGAAAATATTTTGCCTTCATCTTGACAATTTTCTCAGAATGGTTGTAAAGGAATTTTATGCCCAGTTAACCTCTCCAAATAATGCTTTTATCTATGTACGAGGCATTTTAATGCAATTTGATGAGTACTCCATCAACCCACAGTATGATTTACTTGAGGGTCCTAATGAACATTCTTATTTTGCTGCGACAATAACAAAAGAGGGTCTACAGCAAGTTCTTAAGGATTTCTATGTAGCAGGAACAAAATGGATAGTTTCTCGACAAGATTGCTATACAATTGAGCGTGTTTCTTTGAAGCCCCAATATCGGGGGAGAACATGCTACAACATCAACATCCTGGTTCTAAATCAACATCCTCTCCACCTATTGGTGCACATGCCACTCCATCCCCTTCTCACAATGATTTCGACCAGCAAGTGCCGGATGCTCTTGAGAAGTTGCAACAACAATTTTGTTTGATAGAGAAACAACATTTGCGGAGAGCTACCAATCTAGGTATGGCATAGGAGGAGATGACTATCTTTTGGGGCTATGTATGGAAGTGGGATGCTGCTATTAAGAAGTCTTTGCAGAAAATTTTTACCAAACCTATGTTTGCCTTCCCTAACTTTCCCAAGGAGTTACTCTTGGATCCAAAGGATGAGGGTGAGGATGAAGTTGAAGCTGCTGAGAATAGAGATACCACACACACAACCACTCAAAAGTGAAAAAGAAGAAACATAGGGGAATGAAAAGTAGACAGAATCAATGAACATTGAATATGATAAGGAAGGAGATGAAATGAGTCAACCTTCTGCACCAGTTAAAGTTGCTATTGGACCTCAATCAATTATGCCCATATCAGAGGAAGATTGTTAGATTAATCAATTGATTGATGATCTCACTAAATCAGATGATGAAGATGAAGAGCTGCCAATCAATTTTCTAAAAAGAAAGCAGCGTTACAAGCATTTGCACGTAAATCTGCCTGATGCAATTAAAGTAACACCAAATTCTTTCCGAGATTTTACTTTTACTTTCATTTGCATACTCTTCATTATATAACATGTGTTTTTCATGCATTCATAATTGTTTTCATTGCATTATATATATGTTTCTTTTTTCATTTTGCAATTTTTTCTGATCATGCATTGAGGAGAATGCATCCCTTAAGTTCGGGGTGTGTTGTACATATTGTATGCATTAGATAATTGTCTTAACATTTCCTCATGTTGTTAGTCATTTTTTCATGACATACAAATGCCAAATGACTATTAGAATATGATAAGTATATTGTTATCTGTGATGTTTGATGAGGATAATAATTCTTCAATAAGCTTAGAAAATTGTGATAGTTGATTAGGTATGTTTAGCATAGGATAGTTGTGTGAAAAGTAATCCCTAAAAGTAGAATGACCTAATTATAATTGCAATTAGTCTATAGTAGGTTTCTTTTAATACACTTAGAAGTTCTTGAACCTATGTTTAGTAAATTGGCAATGAATAATAATAAATACCACGACAAAGCTAAAAAAAGGAGAAACGCCATGTAACACTCCAATGTTTGAAAATGTTGATTAGGTTAGTAATATTTTGTTTTCTCTATTGTATTATTGACCAAAAAAGCAAGTTAAAACAAGATTGAGTAAAAAACATAGAAAATTTTAGGGACACTCCACTATAGTTCTAGGCTAAGTAGCTAAAGAGGTAGTTGTTTGCTCCATCCATCTTCTAAGTTAAAAGCCTTAACTTCATAAGTGAATTATATTCTATTTGTGGCAAGATAGAAGACTTGGCAATCTAGTGCATGCTCCATTGAGATTGCCAAGTAAAGAAACCATGTGGCAAGATGAATTCCCTAGAAAAAAAATTTTGTAATTAAATTATGCAATGATAGAATAATTGTGGGTAGAGAAACTGAGTTAAGAGGAAAGATAAACTAAGTACATTAGGAAGCATTTACTATAGTTAAAATTGCAAGAATATAGAGGAACTTTTATTTTTCGGTAACATTTTCTACACTTCATATGCTAAACAAACCTATAAAATTTGAACCAATTTTTTGAGACAGAATACTCTTGAGAATGGAGGTAAAAAATATGGTTCATATGGTTTAGCAATACAAGAGGTAATTGTGTTGTATTCCTAAATTGCAACCATGCATTCATACATATTATGCTTGAGGACAAGCAAGAACTCAAGTTTGAGGGTGTGATAACTCTTAAAAAGAGTTATATCTCAAGCCTCTAAACGTGTGAATTGCTTGTACTTAAGTGGATATATTTGTATTTCTAGGATTATGCCTTGAATGTCATTATATGTTACTTCTATTGTTTGAAAGAAAGGAATTGGTCGTTATATGCAACAGGTGTAGGGAGGACAAAGAGAATGAGAAAAAGGAGGAAGAGAATGAATGTAACAGCCCATTTTTGATGAAATTGGAACAAGGGCTTTGGGACCACAAATTCGATGTAAAAAATTTTATTTTATTATTATTTTAATGTCTATAGCATTTAGTAGTGTCGTATAAAGGTTCTGCAAAGAAATTTTGTCGTTTGCATGTTTAATTTGATAAAAAGGATTAAATTACAAAAGCTACAAAATTTGAGTTCTATAAGCTAAAGGGATTAAATAGTTTTGATAATTAAATGGTTGAGGGCTTTATGTTGCAATTAGACCATATAAATTGCTAGTGGACATATATGGACACTTTATTAAGTGTATTAAAGGTTAATAATTAAGGTTATATAGGTAATTTAGTAAATAAAATCTAAATTAAGTAAAACAAAGCCAACTTTCCTTTTCATTCATCTTCTTACCAAAAATTGAAGAAGAAAAAACCATTAGAGAAGCCTTAACATTCGGCCAACCTTCCAAAGCTAGCATGGTATGATTTTTGGTCCCGTTTTTAATGATTTTTTTTTATTTTTGAAGTCGTTGTCGCTTAATCTAGCTAGCCCAAGGACTAATTTGCAAAACTATTAAAAGGTCAAGTTTTTCCCATGAATGAATACATGTGATTTTTTATGTTTGATGGAAGAAAATGAATATTTGTGGTTAGATAAACAATTTTTGTGAAAGGAATTTTGTTGAAAATGTCAATTATGTGTTAAATTGAAAAAGAAAGGAAATGTAGGGCTTGCTAAGGACATTAGTGATATTCGGCTATAGTGGGATTGTATTAAATTACATGAATTTCCATTTTTATGAGCTAAGGACTAAATTTTATTGAATTTAAAATTATAGGGGTAAAAGTGTAATTTTTCCAAAACATGATTTTTGGATTAAATTGAATAGAATGAATTCTGAATGAGTTAAATTTGATAATATAGATCAAGAAAAGCAACATACAGATTTAGATCGGGGAAAAGAAAAAGTATTGGATCAATCGATCATTTTTCCCGTACGTGTTTGGGGTAAGTTAATAAATTTAATTAGCATTAAATTATGTTTGATTTTAATGATTTTATGATATATTAATGGTATTACGACTCTACGAAAATATCCAACGAAGTTTCAATGACTTTTAGATCCCTTTTGAACCTTATGAATATATAAGAGTTATCGTGTTTTGAGTGTTGGTGTCGTACGTCCAACCGGTGGCTGAGTTTCTGGCATGTGTTGCGATTAGTTGATAGCTTCTGTTAGCAGCACCGTGTAGCTACGTCTTGACTGGCTACTTGTGTGAGCAGACCCATTTATGGCTTGAGAGAGAGCATTGATATGAGATATGAGTTAGTAGTGGTTTCGACCACATGTGAGCACTTAGTGTGCAAGATTCCCATGTATCCGATATTATTCTAGTGGTTCAACGGGTCTGAAAGAAGAAAGGTTCAAAAAATGCTCCAGTAAGTGACATTATGAAAGTACTAAAAGGTATGAGTTGTTAATGATTGAAATATGCTCAACCATTTATTGAAAGTATGAATGCTTTGAAGTAATATGAATAAAAGTTACAATGCTATGAGATGATTTGCTATGCTATGTCATTTGCTAACTTGAAAGGTTGTTGTTGCTTATGCTAATATCAAGCCATGTTGGATAGTTTCAAGTTGATTTTTATGTTTATAAGATGATATGGAAAGTTTTGTTTGTGAATTACGAACTTACTAAGCATTACACGCTTACTTCGTGTAAATTTCTATGTGTTTCTAGATAATCGAGAGCTCGTTCGGGTTGGAAGTTGTCGAATATTTCATCACACTATCCATCGGTTATATCGGTATATTTTGAAGATTTTGAGTCATGGTTATAATGGCATGTATAGGTGTTTTGTTTGATGAATTTTAGCAATTCAGTGTGGATTGTATATATATGGCATTATGGTTGATGATATATTTGGTATGATGTATATTTATGTCACTACACCAAAACAGGGTTTTAGCGGCACTTTTAGTGGCATTTTGACAAAAAACGCCGATAAAAATCAGGAATTAGTGGCGTTTGTAAGAAAGCGCCGCTACAAAATGAGCTTTAGCGGCGCTTCTAAGAAAATGCCGCTAAAAATATGCATTAGCAGCATTTCCGCCAAAAACGCCGCGAAAAAAAGTCCCAATAGCGTTGTTTGGTAATCTTCCGAGAGCTTTAGTGGCATTTTTGTATTAGCGCCGCTAATGCTGTGACTTTTAGCGGAGTTTTTAA
>JABFAF010279382.1:0-10619 GCA_013677275.1 Gossypium schwendimanii
TTTCGAGCCCTCACTCAGTACTGGAATCTAGCCTACAATTGTTTCACATTTGGGAAGGTAGATTTGGTACCCACTGTAGAAGAATACATGACCTTGCTACGGTGCCAGAAGATTCAAGTCGACAAAGCCTATTCGAGAGCTGCTAATGTTCCGACCTTCTTAAAGAAGCTAATGAGTATCACTGGTGTGGAAAGTTTGATTGGAGGGCTGTTGGTTATGCCCCGTTACTAGTGCTTAGACAATACAGATCAAGCCAGTTCATACCGACAACGCAAGGGTTGGCTCAGTGCGAGTTTTCATACAAGGGAGATAATTACAAGAAGAAGGTTCGTGAAATATCGAATAATTGGAACCAAACCCGTAGAATAAAAATACTTGCCGTGAATCTAATGACGACTCCCGAATATAGTTGGTGGTAGGGTAGAAGGATCAACGATAACATCCCTATGTCAAGCCAGGAAGACGTTCGACCAATAAAGGAACATCTACAGGCAATTCTGTCTGAGTTAGAAATTATCAAACATGACTTCGAAAAGAGAAGTTCAGAATTGGAAAAGAAAATAGAGCAGCTAGAAGAGGAAAAGATGCGTTTGGGACTAGACGTCGATATCCACAAGCTATAAGCTGAGAAATTAAGGAAATGGAAGAACAAGGTTGAAGAAGATTTGGATAGTCTAAAAATGGATTATAAGAAGCTGCATTTGTCGATAAGAACTACCGGTTTGGGAAAAATGTCAGAGCAATGGCAACAAGAGATCAATGAGGAAAAGACTAGAACCGGTCAGTGGGAAAAGAAATTCCATGACGCTTGAGCTCGAGAGAGCGCTTTGGAAAGAAGCTTGTTAGAATACCAAAATGAGAAAGTGGGATTAAAAGTTTGAGTAGCAGAGTTAGAAAAGTCACTTCACCTGTACCGTAGTCGCAACTACACGATCGAGCTAAGAGTAAGCTTAAGTAAGATTGAAGAATTGAAGGGAAAGATAGGAGAGCTCGAAGACGCATTGCAAAATTCTGAACTGCGAGTAGAACTTCTTGAGAGGAGTAAAGAATAGTGGCAAGATTAGCTCCATTGTTCTCAAAGTAAGATTAGAGATAGAGACTACATCATGGGCGAAGCTGTGACTCAAGTGCGAAAAGTAGCTGATCATCTACAAACCTTAGCAGTTCAGGCCGATGTATTGAGTTTAAAATATGAGTCAAAATTGAGCCGAGGTCTAGAGTTAGCTTAGCTTCTTAGGAAAGTTAAGGCTTTGAGTATTAAGGCAAAACTATATCTAATCCATTTTATGTAAAGAAATTCGTTTTCTAGTCGAGTTTTTCTAATGAAATTGAATTAGAATCAATGCCTCTTTTTGAATTCATTCATCTGCATTACATCTCATTATATGCATTAAAGTTTCAAAAAGAGCCCTAATTAATTAAAATTATGACAGTTACCCTGGAAACCAACAAAAATTCGCCATCTAGATATCACTACGATACCTGCCGCAAGACAAAAGCAATGGATTAGAGGTTAGAAAGATTGGAACAATTGCAAAAAGAGATGCAAGATCAGATGCAGAAAAAACTAGCTAAAATGCAACAAGACATGCAAGAATCCCAAAGAAATTTATTGAGCCAATTGACGCAGTTAATGGCTGAGGGGCATGATAAAAGGAAGAGTCCTATGGTCAATTCTGGGGATGATTAAGAAGACCCTACCTGTCCTCCAGGCTTCACCCCGAAAAACACCCAAGCACAAACCAGAGATATACCCACAAAGAGTGCATGTCACCATTAGACCCCAATATTAGGTTGATGCCTTGGAACCGATGAACTTTCCAGCAGGTTCGGGTTTTAACCCAGGGGACTACCCAACTAATCCCGTTGTCCCGGATCTCGATGATATGGTAGTGTTGGAAAAAGTAAAAGTGGATCTGCCAAAACAACTTAAGGATCAGTGTAGATGGCTAGAGGAGAAATTTAGAGCAATGGAAAACGTTGATTACTATTATGGGATCGATGCTAAGGATATGAGTTTAGTCCCTGATTTAGTGCTCCTGCCTAAGTTTAAGATGCCAGAGTTCGAAAAGTATAACGGGACTAGCTGTCCTAAAGCTCAAATTACTATGTTCTGTCGAAGGATGACAGGATATGTCAATAATGATCAACTGTTAATCCACTGGTTCCAGGACAGTTTGATCAGGTCTGCAACCAAGTGGTACAACCAATTGAGTCGAGCTAAAGTCAATTCGTGAAAGGATTTGACACAGGCTTTTATGAAGCAGTATAGCCACGTGATGGATATAACACCCGATCGAATTACATTACAAAATATGGAAGAGAAGCCTAGTGAGAGCTTCAGACAATATGCCCAGAAATGGAGAGAAGTGGAGACGCAAGTCCAACCACCTCTTTTAGAGAAAGAGACAACCAAGCTTTTCATCAATACTTTGAAGACTCATTTCATCAATTATATGTTAGGCAGCACTACTAAAAGCTTTTCAAACACAGTGATGTCTGGAGATATGATAGAGAACACAATAAGATATGGCAAGATAAAAGCGGAAGAAAGCGCTTAGAGGTTAGCCCCAAGGAAGAAAGAGCATGAGATAAACAACGCAAGTATGTTTAGCAAAGGCTATTCTAAACCAATCACGATGGGACAGTCAAAAGTGATAACCACTAGCCACCAAGGCTCTTCAAGACAGGAACCCAATCCAAGGCCGAACGCAGAAAAACTCCAATTCACACCTATCCCAATGATGTATAGGGAACTGTACTAGAATATATTTGATACACATGTGGTGTCTCCATTTTATCTAAAACCCATGCAGCCTCCATACCCCAAATGGTACGACGTGAATGCCCAATGCGAGTACCACGCGGGAATTACGGGGTACTCGATTAAGAACTGTATTGTGTTTAAGAAGTTAGTTGAAAGATTTATCAAGATGGGGATTGTAAAGTTTGACAACTCATCAGGTCCAAACGTAGCAGGGAATCTGTTACCCAATTATTCTGATAAAGGGGTAAACGCGATAATTGAGAGTGGGGGAAGGAGCTGACGTTGCGGAGGTAAAGACCCCACTGAGATGGGTTTGGAGACGAATGATAGATGAAGGTTTAATCAAGTAAGAATCAAAGGAAAAGCTCGAAGGAGCAAGGAAATATTGCGAGTTCCATGGCAAAGAGGGCAATGACATTCAAAAATGCACCGAGTTCAAGGCCATAGTGCAAAATTTAATGGGCAACAAAGAGTTGGAGTTTTATGAAGAGATCAAAGGATTAGAAGAGGGAGAAGTTTATGCCTCACAGGAAGAATCTACGGGAAAAGCCCAAAGGGTTAATCACCCGGTGGTGATTATTTCACGGCCAAGGAGTACAGAAGCTGGAATACAACTTGCACCGATGATAATAATGCAAAAACCTGTATCCTTTCCCTACAAGGATAACAAAAGGGTTCCTTGGAATTATGACTGCAACGTGACTATCCCGGGAAAGGAGAACCCAGTAAACGCTTTAGAGGAGGGTAAGGATGTAGGCTTCTATACACGTACTGGAAAATGCTATGATCCAACAAATGCAAGAGTAGAGCCCATAAAAGGAAAAGTCTTGGCGGTTGAGCAAGGGAAAACAAAAACGGCCAGAATTGAATCGCATGTTAACAAATCAGTGACTGAAAACGAGGCTATAGAATTCTTATAATTCTAAAAGCATAGCGAGTATAGCGTGGTGGAACAACTGCATAAGGAACCGGTTCGCATCTCAGTGCTCGAGCTATTTCTAAGTTCAGAGACATATCGTAATGCGTTGATAAAAGTGCTAAATGAGCCTTAAGTTGCTAACGATATCTTAATGAACAAGTTGGACCACCTGGTGAACAATACAAGTGCCTACAACTTCATCTTCTTTAATGACGATGAAATACCGTCGGGGGGCAGAAGAGCCACCAAAGCCCTACCTATTACCACTCCCTGTAAGGGATACACGTTGCCCAAGGTGTTAATCAATAATGGATCGTCCCTGAATGTCTTGCCCTTATCCATCTTAAACAAGTTTCCTGTGGATAGCTCGCACATGAAAATATGTCAGAACATATTGAGAGCATTTGATGGCACTGAAAGGAGGGTAATGGGAAGAATAGAAATACCCCTTTTGATTGGCCTGAATACATACGAGGTAGATTTCCTGGTGATGGACATCAAGCCTTCGTATAATTACTTGTTGGGAAGACCCTGGATTTATTCAGTGGGAGCAGTGCCTTCATCATTGTACCAGAAGTTGAAATTGGTAACAGAAGGTCGGCTGGTTACGATAAGCGCTGAATAAGACATCATTACATTGATAACCAGCGACGCGCCATATTTAGGAACAAATGATGAGGTAATCGAATGTTCTTTTCGATCCTTAGAATTCGTGAACGCAACCTTTATTGTCGAGCGGAATAAGATCCCGATGCCCAACATATCCAAAACCATTATGTGTATTATTTTGTTTACTCGTATTTTCATGCTATAGTGATTCATTCGTGTAACATTTTGGTCGTAAATTATTTCTCTATGTTGTATATTATCATTCCATCAATGTAACCCTTCATTCACATATTGTTTTAAACATTACATTAATTATTTATCCAAATACGCAAAAAATGAAATTTTCAATATAAGGCCATGCTTTGTGTTTTGGCAATTCGAGAAAATCGTACCCTAACTTATGGGGTTTCAATTTTTTTCGTTAGGCCTAAGTAGCAAAGAACCCTTTTTAAATTTCAAAATGAAAGAAATTTTGTTATAAGGTAATATTTCGCGTTTTGGTGATCCGAGAAATCGTACCCTAACTTACGGGATTTCGATTTTCTCATTAAACCTAAATGGCGAAATGTCCTTCTAAATTTCAAATTTTGAAATTTCAATAAAAATTAAAGACAAGCTTATTCTCTAAAGTTTCAAATATCGTGTCCTAACTTACGGGATGTAATATTTCGTTATTTTGAGATGAGTGGGTCTTTAACTCATTTTTTAATTTACTCAAATGATTTTAAAATTTACATGAATAAAAAAGGATCGTGTTTTAAAATCTTTTCAAAATTTTAACTTTCGGCATTTAAACATTAATTAATCAACTAGGTACCAATTTTGGGCGTATCGAGGGTGCTAATCCTTCCTCGTGCGTAACCGACTCCCGAACCCATTTTCTAGATTTTGTAGACCGAAAATTATCGTTTTAGTAAATTTGAAATTTTATTAAAATGATGAGGTTATCCGATCACACCTAAATAAAAAGGATTGGTGGTGACTCCATTTTCGTTTTTAAACAAAAAGTCGATCCCGCTTATACTTTCCCCTCATTGTCACCGCTGTGATTAAATCTAAATATATCTCACTATTGATTTTAATCTCAACACTACAGTATATAATCTCACCATTGCGGTAACTAATCTCACTACCAATCCAAAGAAAGCATAAGAAGAAAGAGAAAGAGTAGTTATTATAGACTTTTTTTGCATGCATGAAATCTCTACAATAAGGAGTTAGAAATTTGAACTAGTTTTTAGGCAAATAGTTTTGTTCATAGTTAAACTTTTTCTTACAAATGGCAAATTATACAACAAAGATTAAAATTTAGAAAAATATCATATTCTTTTATTTATTATTATTAAGTTTAAATTATAACTAAAAATAGCGATATTGAAGGCTAACTCTTTTGAATGAAATGTACAAAAACTCATACGGACCTGCATCAACATTAGCCATATTTCTTTTGTTACTTGCTATCTAATTTTCCTCCGAATACGCTATTTGAGTGCTACTCGGCCTGCTTCAAAATTTTCAAGGATCTTCATGTAAATTCTATCTTCAATTGTTGTGTGGTTTGTTACGAAATTATCAATCGTTTAGTAAAGCTCAATGATAGTAACTTTTAGTTCTAACACCTCTTACTCATGATCTTGTTGAACACTCTGAGAGAAGCACATCCTTTTAGTTTATCCTCTCTTTCCATTACCAAAACCTTACCCGTGACTCGATCAAACTTCCTTTACATTGTCGTACATCTCTTCTCTAGTTATTAGAATAGAAGCTTGAGAACTTATTTCCACCAACCTCGTAAGCTTGTCCTACATTTTACTTAGAATCATTGTTAAATTACATAAATAATTAATAATATAAGTATAATAAATTTGTATGTTCTTAAAGCTTTATCCCAATTTGTTTTGAATGATCATCTATCTCATCTAAATTTTCATCTTAAGTGTTACAAGCATGTTGAAAATTTGAGTTATTACCATTCTTTCTTTAGCCTCAGCAAATGAAACATTTTCGATTGTATGTATCTGCTTTCAATTGAGAGCATTGTTTGAGTTAACTAACTTATAATCTATAAAAATATGAACATTTGATTAATAATGCTAAAATTATAATTAATCAAAATTTTAAAGAATATAAACACTGTTATACTTGAAGTCCTTTTTATCCAAGATCTTTAATACAATATTTACATTTTCCCAAGTCTACATCTAGTGGTATATTTTCTAAACTCTTCAAATCATATACGAATTGTAGGTAATGATTGTGTAACTTATATTTCCACCCCTTGCACAAATGTTGCAAGTACAAAGTCTTTGAATTTTTATTTTATTTTCAGGGTATTCAAACTTATACTATAAGATATTCATTTTAGATATATTAGACATTTTAATAAATATAAACTAATCAAATTTATTTTACCCCTATACATGCCTCCACATTAGCTCTTCAATTTTTTCATGAACTTCATTTCCGTTCTTTGCATTCAAAGGAACATATGTACATATGAAGTATCCACAATAATTAACTAAGTCACATGCGTTCTCTCTGATGATCCAATTTATTTCTTGTTCCCTGTTAATCTTTAACTTTGATTTCCACCGTTGGTTTTTGAAGTTCACCTTTATGCATTTCTATTTACCACAAAATTTTCTTTTATCTAGAGATAAATTAACATGCAAATTAAACCTTTGTTACAACAAAGTTTAAAAACGACACATGCCATTACATATGAGAATGAACTAACAAACTAATAGTGGTGTTGGTCCAAGAAGATCTAGGTTGATTTTGGTTCATCCCGATGGTGAATAGACACATCTCGAGGAAATAAAGCATAGTTGGGATTCTCATGACATTCCAACATTTTTTTTGGCGAAATCCAAGTTTAAAAAGGGATAGCGAAGAAAGAACAGTTCAATTTATTGCCATTGATAATTATTGTTATAGTTTACCTTTAAGAAAAAAAAAAGAAAGTGCATTGAAAAGATGAGAAAATTGCGAGTAAATGAGAGAAAGTGTAAAACATTATATTAGAATTATTTTTTGGTGACATATAAAAACTAAAGAAACAAACTGATTACATAGAAAGGTTCATATTCGAGAACTCCCTAACACTATCCTTTTCTAGTGCTGCTTGAATCTCCACCGGAGGCTTATAAAAAAAATACATAAATCCTCATCATTATTCAAAGCCAATTTTACTAAAGTTTCTGCTACTTGGTTATTCTCTCTCAGGGTGTACCTCAGAATCCACCTTGCTTCACTTGACAAAATCTGATGAATTCGTCTAACTAAAATGAGCGTAGTCATGCTGAACGACAATCACAGATGGTACTAACAACCTCAAGATATTTAGACTAAATAACAACCTTGTCGTATACTTATTTTTGACACAATAATAAGCCATCCAAAATGCTTCATGCTTCTGTGTCAAAGATTGAACATTTCCCTAGAAAACGATTGTAGCCAAGAATCCACATCCCTCTTTCACCTCTTACCACACCACCTATAACCGATACACCGATGTTTATCTTTATCGTACCATCTGTATGAAGGAAAAACCACATACCCGAGATATTCTTTTCCAGTTGGGTCACTAATTTTATCATCGGAGTGGACTTATTGATTGAAGTATATGATCCGCCCAGTTGAAAGAAACTTTAAGAATCTCATTCGGGTTCATGTACTTAACTTGGAAGATAGATAGACTTCGATTCTTCTAGATACATCATAATACTAATTTGAAGAAGCATGCCCATCTCTGCTCTTCTATGGTGTATTTGGTTTGAACTTGTAAATTTGAAATCAACCAAATAGAAAAGTTACCTATAAAATAGAAGCCTTGTTAATCTATAGGAATGACACATATCCAAAAATCTTTAGTGATTGGGAAATCTTTGAGCACATGTAAGGCATCCTCAATACCATGTCCACAAAAGGAACATGACTCATCCTGCCCAAACCCCCTCTGAACTCTTTCGACGTCGGTTAAGAGTCTTTACTTCAAAGCTAACCAAAAGAAATGTCTAACTCTCTGTAGATCGGGAAATTTCCACACGATGCTACATATGTTATCTTTAGGAGACCACATTCATTCATTAACCAATACACACTTTTAACCAAGAAAACACCTAATGTAGAATGAGCCCATGTGATTAAATCTGATCCAGTAGAAGATAAATGTGGAGGAACACTAAGGTTATGATGAATAATTCCTTCTGACAACCAAACTTTAAACAAATCAAGATTCCAAAATCCATCTTTCAAAATCATCTCATTCAACTTGCAGTTTGAGACGAAATTCGCATGGCCTGGAACATGATTAATTAGATGACGTACATTAGCAACCCGACCATCCCCCTAACTTCGGATATTGGTACCATCACCAACGGACCATATTAGATTATCTTTCAATAGAGGCCATACTTTTGTAATGAGCTTCTACATGAAATAGCATCTACTTCGTCCAATATTATTAGGTAATCTTTCATTCATTCCGTATTTTGACTTGAGAACTTGGACCCATAGTGCATCATTCTTAGTGACAATATTGTAGCCTAGTTTCATAATGAAAGCAATATTTTGATCATTAAGGTGCTATAATCCAAAACCTCCATGAGATCTAGGTTGACAGATATTATCCTACCCTACTAAAGCTAATTTCCTCTTACCATTAGATACGCCCCAAATAAATTATCTAACCATTTTCTCAATAGAGTCACAAACACCTTTTGGAACCAAAATTGATTGCATAAGGTAAATCAGTATTGATAGTAAAATTGATTTCGTCAAGGTCACCCTTCCTGCAAATAAAAATTTCTTAGCATCCCAACTCGAAAGCTTAGTTCGGATTTTTTCCATTAAAAAATTCAATGTACTCTTTGTGACCCTTTGGTGGAAAAGCAAAACCCCCAGGTAAATGTGTTCTGCCTTAAGAGAGGCTTCCATAAAATCTTTTCAAACTCTGTCATAGGCTTTCTCCAGATCTATTTTTATGGCTATCCATTCACGATTACTCTTGATTATCATAAAGTGCAAAACTTCTTGTGCAATGATCATATTATTAGTAATGTTCCTACCAGCAACAAACCTCACTTGCTCTTATCTTATAATCTTTGGAAAAGCTAACTTGAAATGATTAGCGTTAACCTTCATGACAAGCTTATACAGAACATAACAGAGTCTGGTTGGGCAAAAATGCGTAAAATTTTCTGGATTAGGAACTTTGGGAATTAACATAATTAAAGTGTATTCAGATATGAGTTTATAGTATCGCCATCAAAAACCTTCCTAGCCCACTCATAGATGGATCCTCCAATATTATCCCACTATTTCTGAAAAAATAATGCATAATAGCCATCACTTCCTGGTGCTTTCAACAGTGCCATACCAAAAAGAGCATTTTTTATTTCTTCATTTGAAATCGGTCTTCCAGGAAAATCCATGGTCTTGGGCGCAAGACTAGGGAAAACACTTGGGGGTAAATTTTCCATTTAAATTGGTATTTAACAGCCTCCAATTTAAGTGTCTCAAAGTAATTACTCAAATCACCATCCGATGTACGCAGAGTTGTTATAAATTAAACTTTCTTCTCTGAACCATCTGGCTATGAAAATATTTTGTATTGCGGTCCCCCAAACTCAACCAATCACAAATTTATTTTTGCTTCCAAAGCATTTCTTCGTGATAGAAGACATTTTCTAACTCCTCTCGAACCTCTAATTCATATTTAACAAGTCTATTGGAACTAGAAAAATCCATGGCTCTTTGTAATCCCACCAACTTATGAATCAAATTCTTTTTCTGAGCCGTAATATGACTATACACATATTTATTCCAATCTTTGAGTCTCTCTGTGAAGCAAGCAATCATGCTAGTCATGTTACCGTCAACGTTCTAGTTATTCACAACAAAGTTTGAGAAATTAAGGTGTTCTGTAACAGCCTAATTTTCAGTAGTGCCGGAAACAGTGATTCGAGATCACTAAATCTGACTAATGAGTTAAAATTTAATAAACAAATAATTATGGGTCAAGTGTGAATTTAGAAGAATTTTTGAATTAGTGAATTTTGTGATTTATTGAATTTTGTGATTTAAAAAGAATTTAATAGGTAAATTGGGTCTAAAATAAGGTATCGAGACCTCGAGTTCATAAACCAAGCCATAAATATTTTTGGAGTTTCAATGAATTAGTATAAAATTTTCGTTAGAAAATTTTAACGTTTGGATAGTCAATTAATTAAAAAGGACTAAAATGAAAAGAGAGCAAAATTTGTTAAATTGTGATTAAATAGCTTAAGTGACTAATAAGGAGGGATTTAAAAGGGAATTAGG
>JABFAF010279520.1:0-35528 GCA_013677275.1 Gossypium schwendimanii
AGCATATCATCCATGGTATGTTGCATTGCATTGGGTTGGGGGTTGTTATTCGGAGGAAGTGTACTGAAAAGCCTTAAGCCTAATTTACTTGTAGCTCAGCTGCAAACTACTATTTTGTGCCGCATTTGGTACTACTTGGAGTGTAGGGATGGCTGGGTTGATTATATCCCCACATAGAGTGTAGGGTTGGACAGAGATGGTGTGTAGAGGCTGGATGGGTAGGATTTTGCTATTGCATAACTGTTACTTCTACTGATACTGTGATGGGCTAAGGCCCTACTGCATTTTTGACACTGTATTGAGATGGACTAAGGCCCAAACTGTCACTAATACTGATAAGGGCTTAGGCCCAAGACTGTTCAACTGTGCACTGTGAATGCTGATTGTTTTTTTGTTTCTACGGGATTGCACATTGAGTTTACGTAAACTCACCCTTTTTTGTTTAATGTGCACAGGTAATCCCTAGACCTAGACAAATCGGTGCGACAGAGGACTCAACGGTGACCACAGAAATTTTTAGACTTCATGGTTTTCAATTTACGTTTTATGATTTAATTATTATTGATTATTTGGGTTGTAATTTAAGGACCTTCTGGGACTTTGGTTTTAAATTTTGGGTTTTATTTATTTATTTTCTAAATGCATGATCACATAGACTGTATTACTAAAGCTTCCGCAACGAGGGATGTTTCAAAACAAATGTTTTAAATGAATAAAGACGTCTTCCTAAGCTTTAATAAAGGTTTACTAAAGATAATAACATGGAATGTTTTCAACGTAACAACGAGGTTTCAAAAACACTATCGTGTGACATTTTCAGATATGGCCATAACGTCTAGGTTGGGTTTGGGGTGTTACAAAATTTTTCAAAGAATTTTTTCTTGTAGGATCTTGAAAGATGATGGTCCATACCAATTCCACCATTCTTGGAACCAATTTGAGAATTTTAATTTGGTGCCATATTTGAAATATATAAGACAAGAATATCTCATATGTTGATTGTTTATTAAGAAGGTGTTGTATCAGGTCATTTGGTAATTCCAATATGTGAAATATGGGTAGTGATCAATTTTGGTGGTAAATTTGGCTAGAAATTTCTTTGGAGAATTTGGGTTTTCACCCCAATCCCTCGGTCGAATAATTTTTAGTATTTGAGCTGTTGAATGGGTGATAAATTTTGGATCTTTTGGGTCTGTGTAGTGTTTTAACAGTACTAACCCAGTTTGAACTAGTATGTTTTCATAATACTATTGGGGTTTTTGAGAATCCAATGGCTTGAAATTGTAACACCCCTAACCCGTCTCTGTTGTCAGATTAAGGTTACAGAGTATTATCGATAAAATAAAAAACATTTATCATCATAATATTAAATAAATCAATCTCATTCAAAACATAACAAATATATGCATTATGCCCCTAAATCGAGCCTTTGAGGCCCTAAAAATAGCTTAGAAGCAATTCGAGACTAATTTGAAATAAAACAAAAGTTTTAAGAAAAAGTTGCAAAAATTAGAAAATAGGGTCACACGGCCATGTGAGATATCCCAAGCTGTGTAACAATCAAACAAATGGACACATGGCCATGTCCCAGCCCGTGTCCTCACTCGTGTAACTCACCGAGTTAGGTCACACGGTCGTGTCGCAGGCCGTGTAACTCTCTGAGTTGCCATACACAATTGTGTGCTAGGCCGTGTAACTCACTAACTTGAAACACTAAGAAATTTCAAATGACACACAGTCGTGTTGTACAATCATATGTGTCACATAGCCTGTGTGAAATCCCATGTCCTAGGCCTTGTGATCCCAAAATGTACCTAAAATCAAGCCATTTCCATGCCAAAGCATACTCAATTAACCATTCCATTTGGGCTCACATGCAGGGGATTTAAACATCATTCAAACATCCTAATTCACCTAACCAATATGTCATTCAAAGACACCACAATTGTATCAAACATTATGAATCAAGCCAAAGCAATTTGACCATTTCCAAGCCATCACAAACATACCAAAAAACCTTATTTACAAGTACCTAAAAGTGACCAATATGACATAACTTGTTAAGGCATTAAAGTGCACCAAACCAAGCATAACTTCAAAAACTTAAACATACCAAAATATCCATTACAAAGATCCTATACATGTCAGCATTAACCTTGGGAAAAACACTAAAAAACTATCGAAATGGTTGCCGGATAGTGTGATAGGTCTCCGATAAGCTTCCAACCAATCGAGCTTCCGACAATCTATAAAAAACAATTAACTACGTAAGCAAAAAGTGCTTAGTAAGCTCATAAAAAATTAAACATAACTTACCATTTCATTTGCACAATTTATAGCATAAGCATAATATCAACCAAAACCATAAGCTTAGCATAAGCCTATACAAGCATCATCAACTCACAAGTTAGTATACTTGTTCATGATATAAATGAATTCAACCATAAGATAAGTAGATTTCCATATATATATAGATACATCATTTAACTAATCAACCTTTCATAAGTTCATGATTCATTCCATTTGCATACTTACCATATAATTTCCTTTTTTTACACGTTGAACCATCTAGAATTGCATCAGATACTCGGGAATACTTACACACAATATGTGCCTTTCCATATAACCATAGCCTTTCCTTTACATCAATACTCACACGAGCTGTGGAGAATCCGTAGCAAATGTAGGACTTCAGCCATCGATAGGACATTCAAGACTAGTACCCGAAACATGAAATCTCTAATGACATGTCATTCGTATCCTAAGAATTCTTAATGTTCAAACGGCATACATTATCCGTCAATTATTCATATCATTGATAAGTTTATATTCAAATTCATTTATATTATAACAACAAAGAAAATAGTCAATCTAGCTAACATTAAAACGATCATAATTCATATGAACTTACCTCAATAACTAGGGTCGTAAAAGTGGAATTCGAACTAATCTGAAGCTTTAGATTTTTCTCGATTTAAGTTCGATTGTAGTTTATCTTGATCTAAATAGATAATTTCAATCAATTAAGTACTTCTGATATTCAAATTAATCCATAGTTCATATTTATGTAAAATTACAAAATTACCCCTAATACTTTCACTTTTCATAATTTAGCCCTTAAGCTCACAACTTAAATATAACTCATTTTAGTTTGCGTTTAGTAGTTGCAATTTTTTTCTCCAAGATTTTGGCGATTTTGTTTCTTGTTTTTGTCCTCGAATGTGTCTGCCTTTTTTTTATCAATGGCAGCAGCGGTGGTTTGGGTGTATTGGTGTAGCGCAGCAGTGTTTTTTGGTTGATTTGTTTCTTTCTCGTTGGTGGAAGGTGCTCATGATTGTTTGCGAAGGGTTTTGCTTTTTTTAGTTGATGGAAAGATGATTCTTGATAGGTTTTGATGATGTTTTGCCTGTTTTTATTAGTTTTCGGTGCTGTACTGTGAAACTGCCTTGATGTGATAGGATCTGTCACTATTTTTGTCAGATAAGACGTCTCTTGCAAGGCTATTAGCTCGGTCTTTTACGGTGATTTTTGTCTGATTTCCACTTTTCTTTAGTTTCTTGGTGATTTGCGTGTAAAATTTTTTAAGGGCTATGTATGAACTGCATGTTTATTCGAGTATTCTAGCAAAAAATTTGTAAGTCCCACTGTGGCCAGAGAATTATGCCTATTTTTGACTTTTCTACATACCACCTTCGACGTTTCTGCATGAATTAGGGGTTTTTACAAAACCTTTCATTTTTGCATGTCTTATTGCATGCATGGGTTTTTTGTATGTTCCTGACCCTGTTTAGATATGTAAGTTTGGTTGGTTTATCTTCTTCGTATTCAGCGTGGTTTAGATACCCTATCTATGTTCGATTAGTTTTTAGCAATCTGGATCTAGTAGGGTTGTAGTACTTGGTTGTGTTTCTTGATTTTTTATTATTTGTTCTCTCTTTCTTGAAGTACGGGATGGGGGTTTTGATGGTGGATGCTGTGTGATGATTGTTTGGGTGAGTTTTTAGTTGTTATGGATTGCTACTGGGTTTCGTTTTCTTTTCTTGCTGTATATTTTCCCATAGGTTATTTGGCTTGTCTATTTGCTTTCCTTCTGGTGGAGGGGATCGGGTTACTCCCTCAAATTTTATCCCAAATTTTGAGGCAGTTGTTTGAGAAGAAAATGGCAATAGTGCCCGAACAGTCTCTTAGAGTTTTCTTATTTTTTAAGGAAGAAATGTAACACCCCAAACCCGGCTTAGATGATACGGTCGGATCTGGCGTATCACATTAAAGTGTCTTTCAAAAGATTAGACTCGTTGGTAAAAGTTTATTTCTAGGCTTAAAAACCCTGTAATTATTATTTAACAAACCATCTAGCCAAAACGTTTGCCTTGTTGTCTGCTTTTGATATAAAAGGTTGATCTAAAATTGCAGAATCTTTTGAAAACTCTAATGTTTAAATTTCGTGTCTTTGAAAACAGTAATTATTTTGAAATTTCATAATCTCCTTAGCTAGCAGTTTAAAATATGTAAGCAAGAGCCCAATTAAAAATTTAAACAAACTTAAAGGCCTTATTACATAAACAAAACCCAACATAAACATTAAATTTAAATGAAAGAAAATGTAGAACTACTGCAGTTGTGTGGCCACCTTCGAGTCCCTCGCAGCACCAAATCGCCTAAGACTGTGGATTACCTACACGGTTAAAAGGAAAGAGTGAGTTTACGAAACTCAGTGTGTAATCCCCTATCAATCAATCAATATACAACAAGCAGTGATAGTCTAGGCCTAAGCCCTATTCAGTAACAATACAGTGTGGGCCTTAGCCCAATACAATAACGGTACAGTGCAATAATGCAACACACCACTCAGTACCACCAACACACCATGTGGGGATAAAATCGACCCACTGAGCCAACACACCAATATTGTAGAAAAGCTGCCAGTAAAATAAACGGCATATAGCCATCAGTAGGTCCAAAGTCCTCTTGGGCGACCCGTGCAACCTTATCAGTACGGTACACTTCCTCAAAATATAACAACCCATTCCCATTCAATATATCGTTACATAATATCGTACGTGTATGCAAAATGTCATGCTCAATCACAGTCATACATATCATAAATCAAATCAGTCAGAACATAAGGCCATAATAGTCATTTCATCTCCTAGGGGTATAGTAGTTGTTTTACCCTATGGGGGTATTTCGGTCATTTTACTTATGGGGGTAATTTTGTTATTTTACCCTATGGGGGTCATTCAGTCATCTTATCCTATGAAGGTAATTCGATCATTTTACCCTATCGGGGTAATTCGGTCATTTTACCCTATGGGGGTAATTCAGTCATTTTACCCTATATGGGGTAATTCGGTTATTTTACCTTATGGGGGTAATTCGATCATTTTACCCTATGAGGGTAATTCGATCATTTTACCCTATGGGGGTAATTAGGTCATTTTACCCTATGGGGGTAATTCGGTCATTTTACCCTATGGGGGTAATTTGGTCATAACAGTGTAAATGGGCCCAAGGCTCATTACTCGGCCGAAGTGAACCCACACACTCGTGTGATCCGTTCAACTCAGATTTCGCCACGGCTATGAGATTTACATAGCCCAGTCTAGCATTTGCCACAAATTGTGGATTTCATCCGTGTGGGCCCACGAGCTTGTTGAGCCTACATGACCCATTTTAGCCCAACGTGGCCCATTACGGCCTAAGCCCATGAAAATGCTCATGAAGGCCTCTATAGCCCAACATCATGTTTCGTGGGCTCAGATTACCACACGAGCGTTCGTACGCTTATATAGCCTCGAATGTCGTTATTTCTGCTTTTCGACTTTTGCCGATTTGTAGTAAAGGTGGGGTTGATTACACACCTGGATTCTATTTGCTGAGAAAACCTCCCACGCCTATTAAACCTACACTTAACCAACAATCTCCAATTAATCATTTACGCAGTTAAACAATCGAATAAAAACAAGTTATCACAATCGTTAATTACCACAACTTTTGATTGAGTGAAGAGGGAAGTTCGCCAATCCAAAAGTAATCACAACCCTTTAACCTTTTGAAAAGTTCCTAGGTACCAACCGAAACTGGGTAAGCACTTAATCAAAAGGTAATAAGGTAACACTAAACTATTACCCTTACCAATAATGCGAGAAAAGGAATCAAACTACGAAATGCGAGACACAAGGTCGACCCCCCAAAAGAAAGGAAAGATTCAGCAACTAGAAAATAGAAGGAACAGATGAAAGAAGGGGAAAGCCAGAAAAGCAAAACGGCAACAGTGAAGCGGGACAAGGAATGGTGGAAAAGATAGATTCAAAAAGACAAAAGGGGAGAAAGGTGTATTCGACAATCAAAGAGGAGAGAAACCGAAAAAAAAGAAGAAAAAGAAAAAGATAAGGAAGGAGAGTATATTCGGCCAAAAACAAAATGGGTGAAAAGGAGAAGAGCAGTCAAAAGAAAATGAGCTCGAGAGGTACCCCAAAACTTAGTAGAAATCGTCACCTACAAGTAGGGAGAGGGAAAACCACAAAAAATCGGCATGAAAAGTATAGCCAAAAATGAGCAAAATGCCCACTAGCAGAATTTTACTGAGTAACAAGTCCAATTTTCGGTACCACTCCCTTCTCCCCTCAATTCCCTTGATTTTCTCCTAAAATCTCTCCCCTTATCCCTCATTGAACCACTCCACCAATTTCTCCTTAACTCCCCCAACAACTCCATTCAAATTCCATTCAAACACCCCTTAGCTGTGCTTCAGTCCAACTCCACTTCCTACACAACTCCAGTAGCAAAATAAATAATCTAATGCACAACCCATGACTTGAACCTCAAACCTCACAGTTACATCGCATGCCACCTTGCCACTAGACCACAAGCTCTTTTTGTTTTATAAAACAAACACTAATATTTATAAGGCCTATATGCTAGTGTCCAAGTTCATTTAAGAGCAAAACTAAAAATTCTGCAAAAGCCAAGACTTGAACCCAAGCTTCTCAAACACTCCCATGCACACCCAAATCACTTAGCCACTGAAGCAGACATTCATTTATGTTACTTCCTTGCATAACTAAATATTTATGTGCAGTCTCATAACTGTTCCCTTGTTCAAAACCTATTTCTTCTAGCCCAAAATTTGGGGTGTTACAAGAAACCTGGTGGGGCGCAGTTTAATCAATGAAGTTCATGTGCTGGAATTGTCGTGGTCTAGGGAACCCTGCAAAAATAAGAGATTTAAAGTAACTTTTTGTTGCCAACAAACCTGATCTTATCTTTCTTAGCAAAACTAAAATGTCTGCAAATGACTTTTGTAGGGTTTAAAACAAATGTAGGTTGCAGAATGGATTAGTTGTTAATTCAGAGGGTCAGAGTGGGGGTCTTGAGCTGACGTGGACGGACAAGATGAATGTAGTTATCCACAACTATTCCAAGCATCATATAGATTCCATGGTCAAACTGGAGAACAATAAAACCATACGCATTATAGGATTCTACGGGCATGCGAATTCGAATCTTAAAAGTAGTTCATGGGATATATTAAGGAGGGTTGGGGAATCGGTTAGGGAGGAGTGGGTGGTAGGTGAGATTTTAATGCAATACTGAATGACGCTGAGAAAGAAGGTGGACGCAGAGGAGTGGGGGCCTAGATGAATTAGTTCAAAGATGTCATGGACGATATGGCTTTGGTGGATATTAAACCTGATAGCGGATGGTTTACTTGAGTTAACAATATGGATGAGGGGAGTTTGATAAAGGAAAAACTTGATAGATTTTTCACCTCGATTTTAGTGGTTGAAAATTTCCCGTTTATAGCTTCCATAGTGGTGAGACAAACCTAGTCCGATCTTAGATTTATGGGGCCGAAAATCGAAAGACTACCCGAAAGACAACAAATTGTGTTTCAAGTTCGATATATGTTAGGTCGATGATAAGGAAGCAAGAAATGTTATTGAAAGAGCTTGGAACAGGGAGGGTACTGATTACGGGGATAAGATTGAAAGGGTTAGGTCGACCCTTAGTCCTTGGCAGTGTAAGAAATATGGAAAAAAGAAGAGTGAAATGCGGAAATTGGAAAAAAGATTGAGGTGGTCATTGACTCTTCCAGCAAAAAGGAAAGTGGGAAGAAACTAAAGGAAACTCACAGAAGGCTTGACTTTCTCTATGCTAGGGAAGAAAGCTATTGGGCACAAAAGTCTCGGTCAAGAAGGCTCAGGGAGGGAGATGGAAATACTAGGTATTTCCATGCTAAAGCCACTGGTGGCCTAAAGAAGAATAATATTGAGAAGCTTAAATATGCAGAAGGAAACTGGGTGACAGATAGTAAGGGCATAAGTAAGGTGGCTAAAGATTATTTTGTGAGATTATTTCGATCAAACGGTCAAAATGCTAATATCCAAGAGATGGGGTATATGAAAGAGTGCGTGACGAGGGAAACAAATGAACGGCTTAATATAGTCTATACGGAGAAAGAGGTTCTTTAGGCTATTAACCAGATGGGCCCAAATAAAGCCCCTGGTATCGATGGTCAACCTGGAAATTTCTTCAAGCATCATTGGGAGATCGTGGGAAAGGATACTATTAGTTTCTGCATGGATGTTCTTAATGGGAACAAAAATATCTCTAGTCTTAATGATACTATAATCATTTTAATTCCAAAAATTAGAGATCCTTGTGAGCTTACTAACTTCCGCCCTATTAGTTTGTGTAGTTTTGTCTACAAGATAATCTCAAAGGTGTATGCTAATCAGTTAAAAGTTGTCCTACCCAGTTGCATTAGCAAAAATCAAAGCGCATTCGTGCCGAGGACGATGATACACGACAATATCTTAATTGCGCATGAGCTTCTCAATTACCTTCAAAGTTCTAAAAATGGTCCAAATAAAGGGCTCGTGGTCAAGCTCGACATGAGCAAAGCTTACGACCGCGTAGAGTGGAACTTCATTTAAACAATTATAAAAAAAAATGGGATTTGATGGAAAGTGGATTGCAAGAATTATTGAATACGTTCGCTCGGTTAAATATACGGTTAAATGCAACAATATTCTATCTGATATTTTCATCCTAGAGAGGGGTCTCCGACAAGGGGATCCCCTCTATCCATATTTGTTCTTGTTTTGCATGGAAGCTCTTTCTAGAATGCTTATCCATGCTCAGGAGAACAATATTTTAAGAGGTATCAGGGCCAGCAGGGACGGTCTCAGAATAAATCATCTTTTTTTTGCAGATAATGCGCTTTTGTTCGTTAGAAATAAAAAAAGTGATGTGGAGAGTCTTTTTAATATGCTTAACACCTTCTCTAATATTTCAGGTCAAGAGATTAATTTTGAAAAGTCAATGGTCCTTTTTAGTCCAAACACCTCAAGAGATCAAATAACAAGTCTTAGTGGTCTCCTAGGCATGACGGTGGTGAAAAATTGAAATAACTATCTAGGCCTTCCTATTCCAATTGGTAAGAAGAAAACAACAACTTTCCATGAGATTACTAATAGACTGTCTTGCAAGATAAATAGTTGGACAAAGAGATTGCTCTCTTTTAGGGGTAAATAAGTCTTCATTAAAGCGGTTCTCCAATCTATTCCTACGTATGCTATGTCAATTTTTTTGGCTCCTAAAGGTGTAATTGATGACATTCAGGCTAAGCTCAGCAGAACTTGGTGGGCAGGAAAAGATAAAGGAAGATTCTAGACAATGATTCCATGGAAGAATTTGTGCAAACCGAAGGTTATGGGAGGCTTTGGAGTCAGAAATGTTTGACTCTTCAACCTGGCTCTCTTAGGGCGACAAGTGTGGAGACTAATAAACAACACAAACTATCTATGCTTCAAAGTTCTATCTTCAAAATATTTTCCTAATGACAACATTTTTAATGTAAAAAAGGTGGACAAAGCTTCTTTCACTTGGTCAAGCATTACGGCGCGATGGAAGTTTTTAAAGATTGCTTTGGGTGGCAGATTGGAAATGGTGAGAAGATAAACATTCGGGCTGATAATTAGGGAATGGAGTGTGAAAGAGTGTGAAAGATCTAAACCGGGAGGAAAAGAGTGTGAAAGATCTTTGGCAAGCAGATAGGAGGAGTTGGAATGTAAACAAAGTCAAGCAAGTGTATGAACAAGATTGGGGTGACAAGATTTGCAATATTCCCATTGGAGATGAGGGCCAGGAAGATAAAATTATATGGTTTCATCACCCTCACGAGTGTTTTACTTCAAAATCTACCTACTCATGGCTGTTGCTGAAAGAAATGGGATATGGCCCTTACAAGTTCTTTTGGAAAACCCTATGGAAGCTCGATACTTTACCGAAGATCCGCGTTTTTACATGGAGGGTAGGGCATAAATCCTCTCTACGAATAGTAAGATCACCTCTATCAGATAGGGTTTTGACAAGGGATGTCCAAGATGTGGAGCAGAGACCGAAATGTTGTTACACGCATTAAAAGACTGCCCAACTTCGAGAGTAGTTTTGTCGATAGGAGTATGGTCTAGGAGCTTTATGTCTAAGAATTATGACCATTGCATTGATTGGCTGGAAGATTGGATGTGGGTCTTTGACAAGAGAGCTATGGGCTACTTGATGACAACATAATGGAACTGCTGGAACAATAAGAACGACTACATCTTCAGGGGAAAAGAAGAGGAGGCTCAGCAGATATGGGAAAGAGCTAGCAACCTGAACAAGGAATTTCGAATAAGCAACATGCTGAATGAACCATTACTTTCACATAACATCGTGGAGAAAAAGTGGAAAAAACCTCCAAAGGGCTTTATTAAAATAAATTTTGATGCTACAGTTGGTGAAAATAGAATCGGGTATGGGACGGTCGTGAGAGATGAAGAAGGCTTTGTTTTAAGAGGCGGTGAGGGTTTTAAAGAGGGTAGGCTATCAATGGAAGAGGCTGAGTGTGTGGCCTTTGAAGAGAGCATTAACGTGGCGCGCAGACTAAATTGAAAAGAACATGTTCTTTTTGAGACCGATCATGTTGGGCTAGTCAACAGACTAAACAATTTAGTCAATGACGTCACCATCGTAGGCATACGGATTAAGGAATGTGCTGCAGCTTTCAATTTTTTAAATCTTCCAGTTTAATTTGGATCGAACGGTCTTATAATAAGGTAGCCCATTTAATTTGTAAAATATGTATAGTGAGGCCAACAACTATTTGTTTGGAATGGATTATCCGCCGGAAATCCGTGATGCTATAATTCGTGATGTTTCTTAATTAATTTGAGTTGACCCTTGTGGTTGTTTTTTATTTCAAAAGAAAAAACTCATTTTATCCTAAATCAAAATTAACCAATGTTACAAGGGACTTTGAAACAACTCTTTATTACCAACATTTCACAATAAAACCCATAGATTTACAATTTAATCCTTAATTGCAATTTCACCAAAATTAACTTAACAAAACATATTTATTTAACAATCAAAGTTAATAATAACATCAAAACACATTCAAAAAACATCCATGAAAAGTTTCTCAGTCTTTAACAATTTTGCAAATTAATCCCCGGTCTAGCTAGATTAAGCTAAAACAAACTAAAAAACATAAAAATCATTAAAAACGGGGCTTGAATTCACTTACATGCATCGAAATAAGCTTGCTGAAAATTTCTTCTTCTCCAATGCCTATTTTAGGGTTTGAAACAAAAATGAAGAAGATATCGTCTTTATTTTGTGTTTTATTTACTTAGTTTTTCTTTTATCTACCAATTTACTACTTTAACCTTATTATTAATCAAAAACTTCAATAAAACCTATCCATGCACATCCACTAACTTTCAATATGGTATAGTTACCACTCAAATAGTCCTTTTCACCTAATTAACCAATTAAACTTCAAAATTACTTAATGAAATTTTAATAGGACCTTAATACAATCCCGTAGAAACTAAATAAACATGAAAATAATAATTCACTCGTCAAAATTGTGGTCCCGAAACCATTATTTTTTACACCACTTAAAATAGGCTATTACAGAAATGTCATCCATTGAAAAGTTCTTTTGCAAGTATATGTAGAGGTTTTTCTGAAAATTCTTCCTCCATAATAAGAATGTTTTCAAAAATTTGTTTGGAAAATATTGTGAGGATTTTTGTGTAATAGTGTGTGAAAAGACTACTACTTCTTTTGGAAAAACATCTTGGAGATATGTCTCTTTTAAAATATTTTTGAGAGATTTTGGTTCGTGTAAAGTAATCTATTTACTTTTTGAAATCTTTGCTGCTTCACCAATAATTTACTTGAGAGGAGTTTCATCTTTCATTTGAGAAAAGGTTAATGCCACTTCTGAAGGTTGAGAAAGGGACTCAATCCATTTTTTGATTTGAGAAGCAATTCCATTTGGATCTTGTGCATCTTAAATGAATTTATTTTTGGAGGATTTTGATGAGGATAATGATCTCTCATTTTCTTCTTCATGGCAAATTTCATACCATAACTTAACTAGTTTTGAGGAAATTTGGGTTTTGGATGATTCTCCTATTTTTCCTTTTCCTTTGTCTCAGAGTTTGGGTGACATTTTTAAAGAAACTCTTTGGTGAGAAAATTGGGCAAAGAATTAGTTTCTCCTTTGATGTATTCAATATCAAAATCAAATATGCTCAAAATTGTCTGCCATCTTACAAAAGTCTGTTTCGAGACAATATTTTGAACATATTTTTGTAAAACTTTTTTTACTGATTTGCAACCAATTCCTAAAAGAAATTTTTATTTAATAAATCACTTTGGAATTTTGTAATGCATAAAATAATTGATAAAATTTCTTTTTTAATAGTACTATAATTTTGCTGAGTTTGATTCCAGTGTCTGGAAATAAACTGGACTATTTGCTCTTTTCCCCTTTAACTTGTTTTAGGATCCCACCATACCTTATTTCAAAAGCATCTATTTCTACTATCTCAGGGGCATTTGGATCAACTAAATATAAACAAGGAAGCTTAGTAATTTGATTTTTAATCTAGGCAATAATATTGGTGTGGTCATTTGTCTAAGGTTATGGATTCTTTTTGAGCCTATCATATAATTTTTTACATGATTTGCTAAGACCTGGATAAAATTCTATGACATAATTGAGGCTTCCTAAGAATCTTTGTAATTGGACTTTGTCAATGATTTGGTCTGGGAATTTGCTGGCAAATTCTATGGACCTTTCTATTGGGGTAATGGTTCCTTGGGTAATGTAATGGCCTAGAAACCTTACTTTGGTTTGGAACAAACTTATCTTGGATTTAGAAACTAATAATCCATTATTTTTTATGACTTTTACAAAGATGGATAAATCTTTGAAGTGGTTTTCTAAATTTTTGAAAAAGACTAATACATCATCAATGTATACTATTGTGAATTAAGAATATTGGTAAAAAAATATCTTTCATTATTCTTTGAAATTCTTTTAATCCAAAAGGCATCACATTCCATTCATATTGTCCAAATGGTACAATAAATGTCTTTTTGTATATTTCTTCTTATTTTATTTGGACTTGCCAAAATCTCGATTTCATGTCAAATTTTGTAAAAATATTTGCATTACAAAGTTTCTGTAACAAATCTTTTTTATTTGGGATTAGGTACCTAATCCATTTCAAAGCTTGATTTAGAGGTTTATATTAGAGGCGAATTAAATTTTTGATAAGTAATTTTCATGAATTAGGAGTTATTAAGGTACAGGAACTAAATCGTGTTAAAGTTAAAAGTAGAATTATAATTAAATCTTAAGGTAAAACTTAATTGAATGACATAAAGAGTAAATATACCTTTATTTTAGTTGTAGTGGACTGTCATTAATGATATATATTATATATATGTTATATTTATTTTTAAGTTAACATTAATATATATAAATTAATAACAAAATATAGATAATGGATAGCGAATGAAAACAAATTTCATTCTTTCATCATGCAACTACCACAAAAAATATTTAGGGGAGAAGAAAAGACCAACGACTTAGGGGCTTTAGTTTCAAATCCAAAATTGGTTAGTACAATTTAGTCATTTTCTCGTAATTTTTATGTTTTCGAAATCTCGGTACTATAAACTAGTCAACCCATGTTATAATTTTTAGAATTGTTTGAGATTTTAGATGTTATCATTATTGATTAGTTAAAGCTTTAGGGGTTATTTTGATAGATTTTTGAGTTAGAAGTGAAAAAGGACTAAATAGTGAAGTTAATTGTTAATTTTGAGCAATAGGGACTAAATTATAAAATATAAAATTTATAGGGTAGAATTAAAAATTTAGAAGTTAAATTTGTCTTAGAGTGAAATTAGAATAAAATTTTGATGTTAATTGTGGAAGTTAAGTTAGTCTCGGTTTTAAGGACTAAATTGAAGTTCATGCAAATGTAGTATAAATTTTGAAATTTAGCGTGAGTTGAGTTGTGTATTATTAATTTATTTTAATTATTTTATTTCGTAGCTAATGTCTCCCCTAAATCCTCGAGTAAGAGTGAGAAAGATAAGGTCGACGTCGAATAGCTTGTAATCTACGGTTTGTTTTTCTATAATCTGAACTAATTTATAAATTATTGCATTTTGATATGTTTGCACATGGTAAGTAATTGAGGTGAGAATTCTTGTTCAATTTGGTGGATTTGAATCGTTTGATAATAAGAATGATTGAATTATGTATATTTGAGAAATATATGCATCTTTGTGAATGTATGAATTGATTATATATTATGAGAAAATTTTGGTTGTGATTAAATGGAATAAATGCACACATGATGATAATGTATATGAAATTGAGACACTGGTTGTATTGAAATAAGAAATGAAAACCCTATTAACTGTTTGGGCTGAGTCAGATATACATAGCATGCCATAGGATAGGAAGTGTTCAAGATTACTTCGACTATGAGTCGATGAGGTACTAGGTGCCAATTTGCTTCGATTTAATTGATGAGACACTAGGTGTCAACTTATTTTATCAATGGGCGCAATTATTTGCTTCGAATTTATGCGATGAGGCATTGGGTGCCAAACTAGTGTGTTCGTTGGATCTGTGTATCTGTCCATGTCCGAGTTGTGTTAATTGGGAAAGTAAATGGTAAACTTGTATTATTGAAATTGAAATGGCAAATGATATTGAAGATGAAATGCTATTGAAATAGAAAATGACATGAAATGAAATATGTATTAGAAGTCTAAAGAGAAATGGAAATGTATGAATTGAGTTTGCCATGTAATGGTATTAGTAAAATGTTTACGATGAAATAATGTTGTAAGATAGTTCACATTTTACTTGATACTAACATAACATTATTTAGTTTTAGTTGAGCATGTAAATGCATTTGTATTTTGCTAATAATGTTTGGATATAGAAATGTAATTGAGTTATTCTCAGCATACATTTTAAATTTGTGTGCAGGTTAGGTACTTTTTGGTTCGTACGTTGACTCAGCAACCAAAGATAATCCCCGGACTCAACATTTGGTGATGTTCCTATTTTGTTTATTGGCATGTACCTAAGAAGTCTTTTAGGTTATAATCCTATTTTGTATGTTAATGGATTTTTTTTGTTTTGGTTGAAAGTATATTGTTAATGTGTTTATATAAGTTAGTATAAATTTAATAACTATGTTAGGTGCATAAATTGAGTAATGGTTTCATGTGATATTTTTTCAAATATTGAATTGTGGCGTCAATGAGGGCACATTGGTTAGATTTTAGTGTTTGAATATATGATATTATTGTCTTTTGATTGCTAGGTAAATTTGGCATGGTATAAACTCTTAAAAGATGAAATTTTATCATTTTGATGTTAGGTATCGATATTTTGGCATTTGTATCGATACTTGACCATATGAACAGTTTTAAAACAAATAGAATGCCAAAATGGTATTCATTTTTATTTAAGTATCGATACTTTTTCATAAAATATCGATACCATAAAATAAATATTGATACCATTGATTTTTAGGTAAATAGAATTGAATTTTGGTATCAATTTTCAAATGGTACTGGATTGGTATCGGTACCATTTGTGAATTTCTAATATTGACTTTTATCTTCATAATTTTACAATCCAATCTTACTATATGCTTGTATTTTGTAATTAGGTCCTTGTAGAATTCTAATTATTGATTATATTCATAATTTACTGATAAATAATTGAATTTTCATCAAGTAAGGTATTTATTGAATTGTTTATTTATGTCATACCATCTTATCACTTGGGTCCGGCGGTCGAGACGGGTAAGGGGTGTTACATTAAATTTTTAATTAATTGGGTCGAGTTTAAGAAAAATCTACGCATCCTTGGGATGATTACCAAAATGCTTTATATGTAAAATTAGTTTAAAATATATGGTAATAAAATTTATTTTAATACTTGCTCTAACATAATTATACCTATAAAACAATTAATAGTATCTTTAAAACAATAAAAAATTAAAAATTATTATTCTATTTTGATCAAAAAATATATAAAAAATTGTGACATATTGAATAAAGCTAAGTTGGAGTCAAAGTCAAGTATAGCTTTGATTTTACATGTCAAGCTTGGCACAAATAAATTGATATTTATTTTCAAGTCAAGTCAAGGTCAAGTTATATTAGATCATGGTCGACCAAGCAAAAAAACCACCTCACCTATTGTCATCTCTAAATTTATCTTAAATTTCTTCTCTTCATTAAAAGTGTAACGATCCAGTTTTTAGTGGTATCAAAAAAATGCGAATTCGGGAGCCCGTTTCTGTAAACTGAGTCTGTAAATACTAAATAGGGATATTTACAAAGTTAGTGTATAGATGAATTGAAATTTGGATAAGTAATTTAGTTGACATTGTGATTAATTAGGCTCAGGGACTTAAATAGAACTTATACAAAAATCAAAATGGTAAATAAATCATTTTTAAATAGTGGATGATGATAATAGAAATCATTAAGTTTAATTAATGGTTGATTAAAATAAATTAAACATGATTACATTAATTAATTAAGCTTAATTATACACTAATTTAACTATATAAGCTAAATGCTGGTGGAAAAAAATGATAAGCATCATCATCTTCTTCCTTTCTTGCCATCTTTCATAGGAGAAAAAGAAAAGAAAAGCTTAGTTTGACATTTGATCAACAATTAGGCATCGAATTTATATAATTTTCTTGTAATTTTATATATTTGAGGTCACAGGAGCTTGATTTAGGTAGTCCACACACCAATTTGTGAAACTGTTAAAGTTTTAGAAATTTTCTATTGTTGAGAATTGCATGAAATTGGAGTAAAATTATTAGAAATTAAGCTTAGTATATAAAAGTACTAAATTGTAAAGCTTAATTATTAGTTTCATACATTGGAGACCAAAATAAATTAAATGAAAAAAATTTATGAAATGTTGATATGAATAGAAACTAGAAGGTCCTTAATGAATTTTGGTGAAATCGAATTCTAATCCAAGGCTTTCAACTGAAAGTTATACTTGTCCCGATTTTAGGGATTAAATTGAATAAACTAAAAAATTTGTGTAATTTGGTATTTGATTCTTAAATGGCTAGAATTTTATTGTATGATATGTTTTGTGATTATTCGTAGCTAACGACAATATCGGACCGTCGAGGGGGAAAGGAAAAGTGAAAATCATCGACAAGTGACGCGAGAAACTTCAGTTTGTACTTTTATGATTCGAGATAGATTTAATTGCTTGTATATATATGTTAATTGCTTGATTGATCATTGAGGTAAGTATATTGTGATAATATGAATTGTTTTGGTTGAGCTTGATATGAGACATCGAAATATAGGACTAAAATGAAAAATAGCATGAAATACTTGAATTATGTTATGTGAAATGGTAAATGGATAAAAATATGGTGTATGGTAAGTAATACATGTGATTTGATGATGGATTGGATTATAGTTGTGATTATGATCGAGTAAAGATATATGTACTAAATTGCAAAGCTAAATATGATAAACGATTGTTATGCGAAAGAACAATGTAAAGGGTACAAAAATGCATATGTGACCAAATACATGGTATGAATATGCGAGTAAGATGATTACAGGTATGGAAATGCTTATATGTATAAATGATGCCCATGTGAACTTACTAAAAGGTTAGGTTACAATAGATATGCCAATAGGGTTATATGTACGCTTGTATGGGATATGTGATTATACGGAGATCATTACAAATTATATCAAGATCTAGCATTTGTCGCGGATCATCGAGTATTATATGTTTTTACGGAGACCTTGGTGTAGTGGAGGGATGTATATACATATGAGGATGCATTTGATGCCTATAGGCTTTCCACTTCGGTGCTCTGGTGTGGTGTAGTTTAAGCTCTTACGAGCTATCTGGTGTGATGTAGTTTACTTCTGTATTTGAGTTTGTTTTACTAGGGTTCCATCAGTCGTAACATTATAATTGGAATTGGAAAACTTTAAAAGGTAATGAAATATATTAACAATATATTATAGTACCAAAATGAATATGAATGAGTCGATAGACTCTGGAAAAAGATTCGGACAATATGTTATATAGATTTTTTATATGAAATGAACTTGATATTGAAAGCCATAATGAATAGATTATGAATGTTTTAAATTCTGAATTGGTATTGATAGCTAAAAGCCTTAATATAGGTTTTGATATATGTAATTGGATTTGATCAATCTTTTGCCATGATAGTTGAATTAGTTTGTCCTTAATACTTGCACACCTTTCTATGTAATTGATTACATATTTGTATTACAATATAGAATATGTATTGGTAGGCATTGAGATTATAAGCATCATGAAATATTGTTAATGTTACTGTAACACCCCTCACCTGGTTCGGTCGTCGGACCCAATTTATAGGATGTTTCAATAATTAATGGAGCAATCACTTACAGTTCTAACTTTAAACATTCAATTAAGCAATCAAAACAATTCATAATCCTTATTTCAATTAAACATGAAATTATTTCATAAATACAAAATTAACATTCAAATAAAACATGAGTCACACTATAATAGTCAATTCAATTTATAATAATCAAATATAGTTTTTCTCAGGCCTTATACAAGCTGGCGTATGCCCTAATATCTACCTAGAATTTAAATAATACTAATTGGCAACATTTCCAAAGTTACAGATCAATTAAAGCATAAATAAACTCTTCAAATAATCAATCATGTCTTTAACATTCAAATATCATCGTATACAATTAAATTAGAGTCTTATACGAGCTTACAAAAGCTCTTAAGTTGACCTGGGTACAAATAAGGACTAAATTAAAAAAATTTCAAAAAGTCAAAAAAATTTCAAAACAGGATCACATGGTCGTGTGCCTAAGTCGTGCTACAAATGGAGACCCTGTGAAATTGGAGTCACACGGCCATGTGGCTGGACCATATAACTAACTGAGATTGTGTGATCTAATTGCAGCTTATTTTTCAGTGGCACATGGCCATGTCACAAGCCCGTATGTGAGACACGACTATGTGGCACCAAAATGTTTCATATAAGTGCTTGTATCAAAACCAACCATTAAGGTAACTTTCAAAATACATCTTGACAACTTTAAACTTGTTCAAATCATCTTAAAGCCAAACCAAAACATATCATATAGAATCCTACTAATGCCTAACCAATATGCCTTAATGGCACCATCACAAAACAAGAGTTACAAAACATTTCAAATCATTCAACTAGTTTAGTTCCATTCATGCCATATACCAATATTACCATTTCACATTCTAATTCAAACCATTTGACATTCCAACTTTAGTAACATTCCTAAAGTTTACCATCCCTCTATCACAAATATAACTTATCTCAATACCAATAATCACACATTGATCAATTTTCACTACCATTATTATACTTAAGCATTCCATCATCATCATGAACATATGCATATATTCATTTCAAAGCTTATATATGTATTATATAAGCACTCAATATCAAGCATGATATATGGACCTTAATCTTCATTACTCCACCAAACACTTATACTATTCAAATCCTATATACATAGCATATACACACCACAAAACAAATTTTATAGACAAAAATCATTTCTTTAACATCCAAAATAAACATTTTACCACATTTAAACCTAGACATATGCCACATAACTGGGTTTAGAACGATTAAAATTACCAAATAGAAGGTTTGATAGTGTAAGCTCTGTTATGATCTGATCACCATGTTCCGCAAAAGACAACTACAAAATAGAAATGTAACCGAGTAAGCATTTTAAATGCTTAGTAAATCCATAAGAACTAAAACAATAAACTCACCTTAAATCAAAATTAATATAACAAACTAGCTAACTATATTACTTTCCTATCACCACATTTCACAAATAAAAGGTGAATATATTGCATTCGATCACAAATAGCTCATTTCATTTTATACTATACAATTCAATACCAATTCATCACTACATCCATTCTTAATTACTTATATGTAAATCATCATTCAATCATCATTTTTATTATAAAACCATCTAATTCAATTCAAAGTCATTTAATCAGTATCATTAAATATTTATATAATTTAGTTACATCACTCAATCATCATAGAACATAGCAATTTTGGAACACATATCATCATTTTAATCATATAACATTTCCAATTTATACAATTCAATTCAAGCCAATACCATTCCATTGAAACTATTGAACAGAAACAAAATTTACATATTTCTATTTCATTTACACATTACCAATCACAGTGTACAATATCAATCAGCCAATTCCTTTTAAACTTAACCATTTAGCCCGATGAACCATAATAAACAGACACATATACACAGTTATCCACCCAAAACATGCTTGATTGCTAAAAAGAGCTTTACCATCCAAGGACAAGCCTAGATACTAAGTGTCAAGCCCGTAGGCTAAACATCCCTCCAAAAACACTCCTAAGCACTAAGTGCCAAGCCCGTAGGCTACAAATCCATCCCCAGAAACACGCCTGAATCACTGGGGATATAACCCAGTAATCCACAACAAATGTTGGATTTTAGTACATTCAGTGAGAATATTTATCATACGTCAACATCTCATCACATATAAAACTCATACAACACACAAATAACTCTATTGACATGCCAATTACATCCTATCTCATGTTTATCAGTGCATGATTTACGCATCAATATCCTTTATTACAATTCATTCCGTTCCTCACATTTTGTATTGTTCCAACCATAATTCAAAATGTAATCACATATTACCAATTTAATCCAATAGATATCAAAACATCAAAACAATGATTTATATACCTTTTAACAACATAACATTACCATGTATATATATAATCCACTCATATAATAAATTTTATATTCATTCACTCATTAATACATATCTATTAGTATCTACCACAAAGTCCGCAGCACTACACCGTGAAGTCTGTGTTTCCTTCCTTAAACTCTAAACGTGCCTAAACCAAAAACACGACATTTAAAGAATTAAAATATTGTTAAACTAGATTTAAAACACCCCTAAGGGTTTGGCCAAGTCAGTTTTAGAACTACTAACTTTCATATCCAAATCAGTTAGACTACTTACACTAAATTGATGAGAAACGAGGGCGCGAACGGTAAACAAATTCACTGTTGGTCCGGGATGTTTGAGTCAACACCTAACATTCAAAATAATACTAAAAACCAATAAATTAAAGTTAATTAAAAGCCTCAAATCAACTAGCCAATACATCACTTTTGAACGAAACCAAAACTACACGACTACTCACAATTAACCGTACTTATGCTTCCCAATTTTTCAAATCTGCATTGTCGAACAATTGGGGTCGAATATTCCTAAAACATACCACATCAAAGGATGATTAAAGAGAAGATTTTTAGATCTAAACCTCACTAGAGAGGGGCGAAAAAGAATAAAAAAATAGTAGCCCCTAATGGTGGTTCAAGGGATAGTACACCACTACAATCGACACAACAAGAGGCTATTTTTGTATGAAACCAAAAAGGGAAATTTAGGGGCTGATTAGGGAGATTCTTAGGCTTGAAAAAAATAAAGGAAAAAAGGCTGAAACAATAGCATAAATCAGTAAATAAGGGCTTTAATCGATAGCCAACAAAAAATTATTCTAGGGGTGGCAAACACCACCAACGGTGGTGGATCTAGGAATTATTTTGGGTGGCTTGAAAGAGGTCTTTAAGGGTTGATTTGAACAATAAATAAAACATAAGATCCAAGAAAAATAACAAGTTAAACATTAGCACAAAAGAAATAAGAAGAATGAGAGGAAAAATGGCAGTTACACTAAGAAGAGAGGGGCGGCACAATAAATGGTTGTTGGGGCGACACAATAAAGGAGAAAAGAAAAAGAAAACGTGAGAATTTGGGAGGAGAAGAGGGGTTGGATGGATAAAACAAGGAAAAGATGTCAAAAGGCTGAAAATTAAATGAAAATGTGGTATTTACACCTAGGTTAACTAGGCTTGGGCAGCACAAAAATAGGAGAGGGAGAAAATTTAGCAAAAATTAAGTCATTTTGCAAGGGAAGGGAATCAAACTCGGGTTCATAAGCAAATTGCTCTATCTCCTTGTTTTCTTTTAACCACTAAGCCAATTACTCATCCTTTAAACAATTTTACAATCTTTAAACAAAAAATTAGGGATGTTACAACTCGATACCTCAATGTCAAAAACCACTAACTTTTAAACCGATACAATTGTAACTTGACTAACTTTCCATATAACTAAAATTATTAGACCTGACTTTAGTATAATATTTTAATAACCTTGTAAATATAAATAAATAATATTTACTAACTCGATCATCTGAAAATGGAATTCCGAAACTACCAGTTCTGATACCATTGAAAATCTGGCTGTTACAGTTGCCTTATGTTATATTATCTTTAATCATAAAAGTAGTATTGAGTTTTATCACTCAACGTATGATTTGTTTGTTTCGTGCGTAGGTGCATAGGTGTAGGTATTTCTCAAAGCCTCCTAAAGTGAAGTTAGCAGTCAGACCGCCGTTTTCGAATCAACAAAATTTGTATTGTTCATTTCATTTTGTTATTGTGGCATGTACCTAGGGACACTTAGCTAAATGTTTCAAATGGTCAAGTTTGTACATATAGTGATCATGTAACACTGCTAAACCATATCCATCTCTGAAACAGGGTTACAGAGCATTACCAAATTTACAGAACAATTAACAGACATTTCATTTCATCTAGCATTCATATAAGAACCAAGTAAAATCGATCATATTGTCCCTTAGGTGAGCCCGCGATGCCCAAAACATACATTAGGAACAAGTTGGGACTAAACCGAGTACTCAAAAAATTTTTCAAAAAACATCAAAATTTCTCATAGGTATAGCAGACACACACACGTGTGGCTCACACAATCAAGAGACATGCCCGTGTCTTAGGGTGTGTGGACATTTGAAATAGGGACACACGGCCGTGTCCCAGCCCGTGTCCAAATTTAGGAGCATACTGACTTGGGTCACATGGCCAAGCCACACGCCGATGTGCTAGGCCGTGTGAGCATACTGACTTGTATTACATAGGTGGATGGGTCACATGACCAAAACACACGTTCATGTGCAAGGCCGTGTGTCATACACTGCTAAGACACATGCCCATGTCTCTCCCCATGGGGACAAAAATAGGCCATTTCGAAGCCACATTTCTCACCCAAAATTTCCTTCCACCTACATTAACACTTTAACACATTTACAAGCCAATACAAGACATTTAAATCAAGCCAAGTCTTATGCATGACATATCATCATATATAACCAAGTATCCATACTTAACAATTAGATAAATTATATATATAAACATATTTGTACCAAATATACCAACTCAAGCCATACCTCAATATGCAAATTAATTAACCATCAATAAATTAAATCAAAACACATCTCAACCAAGATAAAGTTATATACTTATATATCAAAATGTATCAAACATAAGCCATTCAAGTAGCTAATCACGACAAAACATTTACATGCCATTAGTAGCCAAATTAATCTATACATGCCATTATAACCAAAGTTGATTTAATAAATATAGCAAAAAAGGCCGATGGATAGTGTGATGTGGCTCCGACCAACTTCCAACCTTAACAAGCTTCCGAGTTACTATAAAACAAAATAAATAAGATAGAGTAAGCATTTAATGCTTAGTAAGTTCTTATAACACGGAAATTAACTTACCATTCAATTGCATTTAAGTTAAGCATACAAAATATATCCAAATCAATTTGCCCAACAGCCTAAACATATATCCTTATCAACTATGTTAGTCATATATTTCATATGAATATTAAGAAACTTGTATGAGCTTAACAATAATCAAATTTCCATGTACATATACTTTCCACATCATGTGTCCATATATCATGTACAAATCATAACCATGTGTTTCATATATATATATCCATAGTAATTTGTCTCAAATTCATATTATCTCATGTCTGAACTTTGCCCATTAAATCATTCAAATTATCGATGGATACACGGGTAGTACACACGAAGTGTACAAATCTAGAATCCGTCAAATCATATAATATCCGTCAATTCATATTCAAGAATGCTCATGTGAGCATATAAACGGGTAGCTCTTTCGAGCCATATAACAGGAAGCTCATATGAGCAATGTAACGGGAAGCTCATAAGAGCCATATTCGAGAACTCATGAGAGAGCCTTCTATCGGGAAGTTTTGGAGATCTAATTATCGGGAAGCTTATACGAGCCATAAATAAGAAGCTCAAGAGAGCCATTAATCGGAATGCACATGAGAGCTGTGGTGTGCCTGCAACACAAACAGGATCACAACTAATCGTGAACCCTTAATGACATGAATTTCATTTGTATCCATCGAATTTCCAAAGTTCAAACGGGAGTTAGTTCTTAACAAATATTTCCCGGATATGTGATCAGTACGTTACATGGCAATTACACATGTCACATACATAACAATATTCAATTCAAAGCATATAAATATTCAATTTAGTTACACGAACTTACCTTGACAAGTGTTCGTGTACACAAAAGCTACTAATCCGACACTTTCTCTTTTCCTCGATCTAACTTTGTATTTGGTCTATCCAGATCTATATGAATGAATTTAACTCAAATTAATACAATTCACTTTCAATTCAATCCAATACATATCCTTGAAAAATTACTATTTTGCCCCTATACTTTTGATTAATTATGATTTTATCCCTAGGCTTGGAAAATGAAATTCATACAATTTAATCCTTATTCCAAGCCTAGCCAATTTTCATATATAACAATAGCAGCCCACGTATTTCATAAAATTTTGAATTTTTTCGTAAATTGTCCATCTTTTCAATTTAGTCCCTAAATCACAATTTCATCAAAATTCACTTTACAAAAGTTGTTTATCTATCAAAAACCTTTCATTTTCCACCATAAAACTTCATAATTCATACATACTCATCCATGGAAAAAATCTAGTACTTCAATATTTTTACAAATTAATCCCCGAGATAGCTAGATTAAGCTATTACGATCTCGAAAACATAAAAATCATTCAAAACGGGACATTAATACATATCTAATTAATGAAAATAAGCTTGTCTATCTTCAAGCTTCTAACTAGGGTTTCCATGTTTTTCTTATTTAGGAAAGATGATAAAATGATGATATTTTTATTATTTAATTCATTTATCATCTTTATTTTTTATCTTTTCAATTTAATCATTTTTTTTCTTAATTTTCCAATGATGGATAATCATCCTTATCTACTAACTCCAGTAAATGGTCTATTTGCCATATAAGGACTTCAAATTTTGAATTTCATAACTATTTGATCCCTTTAGCTACTAGAATTCAACTTCCACTTTTTATGCAATTTGGTCCTTTTTATCAAATTAAACATGTAATCAGTAAAATTCTTTACGAAAATTTCATACAGTATTTTGATCATAATGCAAACCGTAAAATAATTTTAAAATAAATTTTCTTCCAGTCTTGGATTTGTGATCTCGAAATTACTATTTTGATTTCACTGAAAACGGGCTATTACAACTCTCCCCCTAAAAGAATTTTTATCCTCGAAAATCTTACCAGTAAAAAGGTTCGGATATTGTTTTCTCATTGTTTCCTCGGGTTCCCAGGTAGCTTATTCTATTCCATGTCATTGCTAGAGGACTTTTACTAATGCTACCTTTTTATTTCTTAGTTCATTCACTTTCACATGCCAAAATTCTAATCGGTTCCTCACTGTATGTCATGTCAGGCTGAATCTCGACATTTGTTGGAGAGATAACATGTGAAGGATCTGACCAATACCGTCATAACATAGACACATGAAAAACATTGTGAATTCTGTCAAGTTTTGGCGGTAGAGCTAATCGATACGCAACAGGTCTGATTCTTTCAGTAATTTCACACGACCCGATAAATCGTGGACTCAATTTGCCTTTATGGCCAAATCGAAGAACTTTCTTCCAAGGTAAAAATTTCAAAAATACTTTGACACCAACTTGGAATTCTATCTCTTTTTGTTTAAGATCTGTATAGGATTTCTAACAATCAGAAGCTGACTTTAGGCTATCTCGGATCACTTTCAATTTTTCTTCAGTTTTATGGATCAAATCAACTCCATGTATCTTTTTCTCACTAAGCTCAGTCCAATACAACAAATTTCTATACTTATGACCATACAAAGCATCATACGGTGCCCTTTTAATGCTTGACTATAGCTATTATTTTATGCGAATTCGACTAATGGAAGATATTTTCCCAATTGCCTTCGAATTCTAAAACACAGCACCGAAGTATATCTTCAAGAATTTGAATCACACACTCGATTGACCATCCGTCTGAGGATGAAATACGGTACTATAATGCAATTGCGTACCCAGAGCTTCTTGTAATTTGTTCTAGAATTGGGATGTAAATCGAGAATCTCTATTAAAAAAAATGAAGATTAACACTCCATGTAACCTAATAATCTTAGAAACATATAACTAAACCAATCTGTCGAGTAAGAAATCCATACGTACTGGAATAAAATATGCAGATTTTGTCAAACGATCGACGATTACCCAAATGACATCTTTCTTTTTCAAAGATAGGGGTAATCTCAAAACAAAATCCATTGTCACTCTATCTTATTTCCATTCTGGTATCGTCACAAGCTGTAACAATCCTGAAGGTACCTGATGTTCAGCTTTAACTTGCTGACATATCAAACATCTAGATATGAATTTAGAAATATCACGTTTCATTCCTAGCCACCAATACATCTATTTCAAATCATTGTCCATTTTATTACTACCCGGATGAACAGACACAGTACCCTTATGAGCTTCGTGCAAAATTTTCTGTACAAGCTCTGAATTCTTCGGTACACAAACTCTGCCTCTAAATAACAGACAGTCATCGGGTCCTATTTGAAATTATGAATCAAAAGTCGACTCACATTGTACCGTTTAACTTGCATCAAATTATCACTTTTCTGAGCTTCACAGATCTGCTATAAAAATGACAGCTTCAATTTTAACTTAGCTAAAATTGAGCCATCATCAGACAATGACAATCGGGTATTCATTACTCGCAAGGAAAATAGAGACTTTCTACTTAAAGCATCTGCAACCACATTTGGTTTTCCAGGATGATAATCAATTACCAAGTCATAATCTTTCTACAATTCAAGCCATCTACACATTTTTATGATCAGTAAATATATGACATTTTTCACCAAACAAATAGTGTCACCAAATTTTTAGCGCAAAAACAACAGCTGCTAACTCTAAATCATGTATTAGATAATTCTTTTCATGTGGTTTTAGCTACCTAGAAGCATAGGTTATTACTTTACCTTCCTGCATCAAAACACAGCCTAAATCATTCAATGATGCATCATTGTAAATTACAAATTCCTTACCCGATTCAGGCTGAACCAGAACTAGTGCTTCGGTCAACAGGGCTTTCAACTAATCAAAACTTTGCTGACATTTATCAGTCCATTCAAACTTTACATCTTTCTGTAACAGTCGTGTCATCGGAGTAGCTCTCATCGAAAACCCTTTTACAAATCTCCTATAGTAACCAACTAATCCCAAGACTTTGGACTTTAGATGTATTTTTCGATGGTTTTCAGTTCATAATAGCTGAGATTTTATTCGGATCAACTCTGATGCCTTTAGCTGAAACTATATGTCCCAAAAAACCAACTTTTTGAAACCAAAATTCACATTTGTTAAATTTAGCAAACAATTTTTTATCTCTTAGGGTTTGCAGAACAATTCTTAGATGCTCGGCATGCTCAGTCTCATCTCGAGAATATACCAAAATATCATCAATGAATACCACAACAAATCTATCCAGATACGGTCTGAAAATTCTATTCATCAAACCCATAAATACCGCAAGTACATTTGTTAAACCAAATAGCATCACAAAGAATTCATAATATCTGTACCTGGTTCTGAATGTTGTTTTCAGCACATCCGAGTCTTTTACTCTTAATTGATAATAACCAAAACAGAGATCAATCTTTGAAAACACTTTGGCACCTTTCAACTGATCAAACAAATCATCAATGCGGGGTAGTGGATACTTATTCTTGATTGTGACTTTGTTGAGTTGTCGGTAATCAATACATAATCTCAATAATCCGTCTTTTTTTTTTAACAAACAAAACCGATGCTCCCCAAGGTGAAAAACTAGGTTGAGCAAAAGCCTTATTAGTCAGTTCTTGCAACTGTGTTTTCAACTACTTTAACTCGGTAAGAGCCATTCTATATGGTGTTATAGATATTGGTGTTGTTCCCGGTACAAGATCTATAGCAAATTCAACCTCTCTGACCGGCGGTAAACCAGGTAATTCCTCTGGAAACATATCAGGATACTTACAAACCACTGGCACTGATTTAATCTTCGACTTAGACACTCTAGTATCCAATACATAAGCAAGATAAGCATCATAACATTTTCTCACATATTTCTGTGCTAATATAGTTGATATCACATTAGAAAACCCTTCCAAGTTATCTAATTCAATACAGAGCATTTCACCATTCTAAAATTTCAACACAATATGTTTTTGTTTACAATTTACCATGGCATCATGCAAGGTTAACCAATCCATACCCGGTATCACATCAAATTCATCAAACAGTAGTAACATCAAATCCGCAAGAAAACAGTAACCCCGAATCATTAACGAAAAATTCTTGCAAACTTTATCAACCATCACATACTGGCCTAGTGGGTTTGATACTTTAACCACGAATTTAGTGGACTCAACAAGTAATTTTTTTATTAAACACTAAATTCATGCAAATATCTGAATGAGTTGAACCATGATCAACTAAAGTAGTTATATCAGTATCAATAAGAGAGAAAGTGCCAGTAATAACATCTAGCGCAGAGGCATCTTCACGTGCATGAATAGCATATGTTCTGGCTGGTGCTCGTGCTTTAGATTTTACAGTTCAATCTTTTGTCATACCCCGGCTACCACTCACATTACCAGGATTACGAGGTGGTCTACCTCTTGTAGCGAGATTGCTCGACCTTAAGATTTGAACAGTATCTTTTTTAGGTTTCTTCGGGCAGTCTCTAAGGTATTGGTCAAAGGAACCACATCTAAAACATACTCCACTTTTCATTAGACACTCTCTAAAATGCAGTTTATTACAATGCTTACATCTGGGTTTGGTATTTCTAACACTACATACACTCGCTACAAATCTAGCCTAAGATCTTGGACTAGAGTGTCGGGTACCTCTATCTCTACTAGAATATCCCGCAGAAGTAGTAGAACGATCATGATACTTCTTTTATTCTTCGAGGCTAACTGGTATGATTTTTTCGTAAATCTTTTACTTGAAGTTCTGACTTCAATCTCAGCTTTTCTTTTCTCTTTACTTAGTTTTTCAGCTTTATATACTCGATCCACAAGTACAACAAATTCTTTTAATTCAAGAATCCCAACCAATAATTTTATTTCTTCATTTAAGCCGTCTTTAAACCGCTTACACATTGTAGTATCAGTCGAGATACATTCTCTAGTATATTTGCTTAATCGAACAAATTCCCTTTCATATTCAGATACTGTCATATGCCCCTATTTAAGCTCTAAAAACTCTTTACCTTTATGATCAAGAAACCTCTGACTGATGTATTTCTTTCGAAACTCAGTTTGAAAGAATTCTCATGTGACCCTTTCTTTTGGCACGACAAAAATCAATTTGTTCCACCACTAATACATTGAATCTTTTAACAGAGACACCGCACATTTGAGACATTCACTTGGTGTACAAGATAGTTCATCAAGAACTCTGATGGTATTTTCTAACCAGAACTTAGCTCTTTCAGAATCATTTTCAGTTGTACCTCTAAATCCTTCTACCCTATATTTACAGATTTTATCAACATGAGGCTTACCAGTTCTAATAATTTCTGTACTTTGAGGCATTTCGGGAACTAGTTGAGAAACAGGAGGGGTGGAGGTTGTTGCACAGCCGGATTTGTTCTTACATATTCAGTAAACCATTCATTCATCATTTGGAAGAAGGTTTCTTTAGCCTCTCCTCCTCGGCCCTTAGATAAGGGTTCTTCTACTACTCGAGGCTGCTCTTTGTACAGAAGCTTGAGCATTACTTTCAGCTTATTTAGAATCAGCTCGGTTGGATGAAATTGCTATATGAAAAACATGTTTTAAAATGGTCAAGAGATATCACACTATCACAGGTTATATAATGGCATGTATAGCTAGACTCGTATATGCTACATTAGTCCGAGAATCGACTAAGCTGTAGCTCTGATACCAATAAATATAACACCCATAACCCATATCTGTCGCTGAAATAGAGTTACGGAGCATTACCAAAATTTACAGATCAATTAACTGACATTTCATTTCATCTAGCATTCATATTAGAAACTAAGTAAAATCAATCATATTGTCCCTTAGGTGATCCCTCGAGGCCCAAAACATACATTAGAAACAAGTTGGGACTAAACCGGGTACTCAAAAAATTTTTTAGAAAACATCAAAATTTTTCTTAGGTACAGGGGACACAGGACCGTGTCCTAGCTTGTGACCAAATTTGGGAGCATACTGAATTGGGTCACTCGGCCAAGCCACAGCCCGTGTCCTAGGCCGTGTAAGCATACTGACTTGTATTACATGGGTACAGGGGTTACACGGCCAAGTCACACACCCGTGTGCCAGGCCGTGTAAATAATTTGAGCATTCTATTTTGAAATTTTAAAAATGCATGAGACACATGGCTAAAACACACGTCCATGTGCTAGGCTGTGTGTCACACATAGCTGAGACACACGCTTGTGTCTATGCCCGTATGGACGAAAATAAGCCATTTCCAAGCCATATTTCTCACCCAAATTTGCCTTCCACCTACATTAACACTTTAACACATTTACAAAACAATACAATACATTTAAATCAAGCCAAAACCAAGTCTTATGCATGACATATCATCATATATAACCAAGTATCCAAGCTTAACAAATTGATCAATTATATATATAAACATATTTGTACCAAATACACCAACTCAAGCCTTACCTCAATATGTCTATTAATTAACCATCAATCAATTATATCAAAACACATATTAACCATGATAAAACTATATGCTTATATATCAAAATGTATCAAACATATGCCATTCAAGTGGTTAATCACAACGAAACATTTACATGCCATCAATGGCCAAATTAATTTATACATGCCATTATAACCAAAGTTGATTTAGTAAATATACCGAAAAAGGCCGATGGATAGTGAGATGTGGCTCCGACCAACTTCTAACCTTAACGAGCTTCTGAGTTACTATAAAATAGAATAAATAAGATAGAGTAAGCATTTAATGCTTAGTAAGTTCGTATAACACGAAAATTAATTTACCATTCAATTGCATTTAAGGTAAGCATACAAAATATATCCAAATCAATTTGCCCAATAACCTAAACACATATCCTCATCAACCATATTAGTCATATATTTCATATGAATATTAAGAAATTTGTATGACCTTAACAATAATCAAATTTCCATGTACATATACTATCCACATCATGTGTCCATATATCACGTACTAATCATATCCATGTGTTTCAAATATATATCTCCATAGTAATTCGTCTCAAATTAATATTACCTCATGTCAGAACTTTGCCGGTTGAATCATTCAAATTATCGATGGATACACAGGTAGTTCACACAAAGTGTACAAATCTATAATCCATCAAATCATATAATATCCGTCAATTCATATTCAGGAATGCTCATATGAGCATATAAACGAATAGCTCTGTCGAGTCATATAACAGGAAGCTCATGTGAGCCATGTAACGAGAAGCTCATGTGAGCTAATATCGGGTAGCTCTAGAGAGCCATTAATCGGTAAGCTCATGAGAGAGTCTTTTATTGGGAAGCTCCGGAGAGCCAATTATCGGGAAGCTTAAGAGAGACATTAATTGGGAAGCACGTGAGAGCCATATAATGGGATGCTCATAAGAGCTGTGGTGTGCCAGCAACAGATGCAGGATTGCAACCAATCGGGAACCCTTAATGATATGATTGTCATTTGTATCCATCGAATTTCCAAAGTTCAAACGGGACTTAGTTCTTATCAGACATTTCCCAGATATATGATCAGTAGTTTACATGGAAATTACACATTTCACATACATAACAATATTCAATTTAAAGCATATAAATATTCAATTTAGTTAAACAAACTTACCTTGACAAGTGTTCATGTACACAAAAGCTACTAATCCGACACTTTCTCTTTTCCTCGATCTAACTCCGTATTTGGTCCATCCGGATCTATATGAGCAAATTTAACTCAATTTAATACAATTCACATTCAATTCAATCCAATACACATCTTTGGAAAATTACTATTTTACCCCTATACTTTTGATTAATTACGATTTCATCCTTAATCTTAGAAAATGAAATTCATACAATTTAATCCTTATTCCAAGCCTAGCCAATTTTCATATATAACAATAGCAGGCCATTTATTTCATAAAATTTAGAATTTTTCCATGAATTTTTCATCTTTTCAATTTAGTCCCTAAATCACAATTTCATCAAAATTCACTTTACAAAAGTTGTTTATCTATCAAAAACCTTTCATTTTCCACCATAAAAATTCATAATTCATACATACTCATCCATGAAAAAACTCTAGTACTTCAATAGTTTTACAATTTAATCCCCGAGAAAGCTAGATTAAGCTATTACGATCTCGAAAACATAAAAATCATTAAAAATGGGACATGAATACATACCTAATTAATCAAAATAAGCTTGTCTATCTTCAAACTTCAAACTAGGGTTTCCATTATTTTTTTATTTAGGAAAGATGATAAAATGATAATATTTTTATTTTTAATTCATTTATCATCTTTATTTTTCATCTTTCTAGTTTAATCCTTTTCTTTCCTTAATTTACCAATGATGAATAGTCATCCTTATCTACTAACTCCACTAAATGGCTTCCGGTCTTGGATTTGTGATCTCGAAACCACTATTCCGATTTCACTAAAAATGGGCTGTTACAGATCATTTGAAAGGTTTAGAGTTTATGCTTATTTAGGAAAGTGAAATGTTTATGGATTGGTTAGAAATTAAGGTTAAAGTACAAAAGTTATATATTAGAGATATGATCATAAATTGCACATATGTAAATTTTCTTACATTTTATTTTCAGAAAATAGAGAGTCGCCTTCTCTAAAATATTTATGTGTTAATTTGAAAGATTAAAATCATAAGACTTGAATATTTCAAAATATCAATGGATTCATGTATGTTTTTTCATCTAATTTTTATTTATGATGATGTAACATGATAGATCCTGATTTATTATATTTTAGATCAAAACTTCACGATTCCAACAAGTAGCATCCAAGCCTCGTCATATCGAACTATTAAGAATAATTTTTTTTTTTTTATCTTTTGGAATGCATGATTTGTTCTTAGATTTTATGAGTTTTATGTTATGATTTAATATTTCGATTATAAATATGATAAATCTTTTAGATTCATGATAAAATATATAAATTTTGATTATTTATGGATTCAATTTTTAAGGATTTAAATCAATATAATTCGAATGAACATTTGTTTGATTTCTTTCGTGTTTGTTCTTATTATAAATGAACAAATGGTTTTTGAGATGTGCACCGCGACTTCTTACTTTAGTTATTTAAGTCGAAGATCATGGGGGTTGACTTAGATTCAGGTTAGTGCATCAATTTATCATAAAAGCTTATGGCTATATATATATATATATTGTCCATGCCAAAGGCAAGTCGGTCATTGACATTTTTGAGATATTATATAGGGACATTGTTCTCTTTATAGTGCCCATACAGGATTATATGTGCCACATTATATAATTTTGCCATGGAGTATATTATTTGTGAATCATACTGTGAGAATAGTTCTAAATTTGTCAATAGACTCAATCAGATTTGTTTTATCATTACAATTATATTTTTTTGTCCAATTAATTTTAGTTTATTAATGCTATATATATTTAATTTTTGGATGTTTTGATATAAATTTATGTGGATCATGATACATGTTTAAAAATTTTAATTTTAAGTTTGGTTTTATAAAATTTAGTTTTGAATTTTATTATAACTTTTTTTATGGCCACTTGTTTAAGTACTTAAAAAATTAATCAAAGGTTAAGGTTTTCGATTTTTAATTGTGCCTTTTAAACAACCTTATTTTGGGTTACTTTGAAACCTGTGGTGCAATTTAATTATGTGACATTAACATGAATGACATATCAACATCTAATGACACAATTTATGTCGCGTGTGATTTTCATCACACCTTTAAAGGTGAGTAATGGCACAATGACCAATTTGTTATAAATTGATAATATTAGTGTCCAAATTGTCATAATTAAAATATTAGTGGCCAAAATGTAAATTAAAATTAAAGCAAATTATTAAAATTTATATAATATGTATTACCTTGAAAACAATTTTGACGGCAATGGCACACCAGATAATTGTGGAGTTATGGAATATTGTCAATTACAATTTAACATTTTTTGGCATAATAAAATTATGCATACAACATAACAAAAGAATTAAAACACAACACGATAATAAAATGTACTCAATAGAATTATTCCAAAATTAAATGACAAATTTTAAATTAGAAAAGTTTATAAACACAAACCTCATACCCTAAACTTTATATCAATCAACTTGAAATTCAAGTAAATTTATGGCTGAAGTAGTTTACAGCTACAAATCATAGTCTGTGAAAAATATAAAACGAAGTTACAGTTTTTTACTGTTCATGAGTAGTATAGTAATGAGAAAAGAAAATATTTTGAAAATGTTTAATGTTGCAGAAAGATATGTTTTAATTTTATAGAGCATCAGAAATGAGCTTATTCAAAGTTTAAAACAGGCCTGGTAGTCGCAAAACATTTCCGGGCTTATTGTAAATGTGGGCTGTCATATGCTTTAACTCTTATGGGCAGCGCCAAACCATGAACAATAATTTTGTGGCCCTACTCTCATCATACATTTTATTGTTTTTTCTTTTAATTTTA
>JABFAF010279543.1:714-16391 GCA_013677275.1 Gossypium schwendimanii
AACATTGAATTGCTTTTTTTTTCTTAAAATTTTGCACATATAATTAAATTAAGTTATTTTAATGGTTGGTAACATTGAAATTCTAATTTTTTAGTAATTGGTTGCGGATGGAATTGTTAAATTTATACGGGTTAACCATAAATAAAAATATCATTAGTCAATTATTAAAAAGGGTACGAACGAATTTTAATATTTTTTGCATGGCATCGTATATTCTCGAATCATCGGGTCAATATTAGTACCTTTCGCCAAGTTACAAAGCAAAGTCTTGGGGATTTCTTCCTTTTTTTCACATTTCAATCAGCAAAGGCATTTTTCCGTACTATTTTCCTTCGCTTCCATCATTGACGACTTTTCGTCTTGTAAGGGTGAACAGTTCCAAATTGCCACCCATTACCTTTTTTTGCAATAACTGTCACTCTCGGAAGCAAGTCGTAGATTGTCTAGAGGTAGACCACTTTATAACGTACCTCTCAACAGGGGATTATTGTTATACCACTATCTCGATTTTAGAGCATGTGGCAACACCAGAACCAATCGAATCTAGATGTCGGGACTGAGTCAGGGGGTTGGAAAGGGCCCCACTTGCCCCTAAAATAGAAAAAAAATTTCATTTAGACCCATTTATAATTTATAAAATTTTAAATTAGTAATGGTAAAGTTACATCGTGACCCCCAAAAAATGATAAAAATTTAATTTAATCATTTAAAAATTATAAATATATAGACAATTAAAATAGTAAAATTGTATTTTTACTATCATAAAAAAATATACATTTTAATTCCGACCTAATAAAATTTGTTGACTCCACCCTTATTTAGATGGTCATTCAATGACGACTATCGGTGTGCATCATATTTCCACCCACCTCACAGGAGGAATCGTCCATCCTTAACTACTCGGTCAATCACATTATTAACGGGTGCACTCACTCTGATAACCCTCAAAATAATAATTTAAAACACACGCTTGAAATAATTAAAAGGGAAGCTATCTCATTCGATCCACAGCAGTCACTTGCACACGTCACACATAAATTTCTACACGTGATTTTCTTCACCATTTCTTTATTCAGTTAATTGAAATTAAAACTAATTACTAGATAATTACGTCAATTCTAATCATCAATATCCACTGTTTATCTATGCCTTATTTTATTAAAGAAACATAAAGATAGAAATAATAAAAAAAATTATTGAAGCTTTCAAAATTCTCTTTAAAATGTTTTTTATTTAAAAATTAAAAAAGAAAGTATTATTGAGAAGAGTTGGGCGTAGGATTCTCAATGGAAAGCACAGTCCCATTCAAAGGGTTTTTTTGTAAGAGAGCCCAATCGAGATTATGAAGTATAGGAATGGTAGGGTGAATGTGGATCAAACACGCGACCTTTGCAAATTTGATTGACGGTTTGATCCCTCGTATAATAAATTATTTTATGGATTTTTTTTTCAATATATCATTCATGATCCTTTTGTAATTTTTTAATAACGACATTTCAATAATTTTTTACATGTCATTGACACATAATTTTAGTAATTCTCTGACCTTGAATCTTGATTTAAGGTTCAAGATTCATAGTTTGAGATTTAAAGTTTAAAATTCAAGATTTTAGATTTATAAAATAATTTAGATTTTAGATTTAAGGTGAAAAAATTATCAATAATGTGATGAGAAGAATTTATAAAATATTTTTTTCCTGTAAACTTGACCAAGTGATACCATACATATATACATATATATAAATAATATTGTTACAACAATAATCAACAAAGAATTATTTGCATTAGGGATAAGATAGCTAAGTCATTAGCACCTAATGATAGAGAAATTGAGGTCATTACTTTAATGCTACCAGTAAAGTTGTATGCCAGCATCCATCAAGCGTATGTATCTCTACTTAGGATGGGTTTGGATGGGCAATTGGATGTAGTACGATGTGTTTAGCTTACTTTTTATCTCACGCTACAGTATCGCTACAGTATCTAATCTCACCGCTACCGCTATTTTTATACTAACCGCAGGTGAATACACCACCCATCTAAACTAAACTTTAATCACATCTGCAGCTGTAAGTAATATAGAAAAAAGAGAAATGTGGAAGGAAGGTCATATCAAACTGACATAACTTCTTTTTTGGTATAAAAACAATGATACCGAAATTAAGGAGTATTGGGTAGGTCTTCATCGATTGATGGAGATTGACTCTTTGTTAGATGTTAGAAATGGAAAATCTCATCTGTCTAATCAAGAATATAGTGATAGGTGGACGAGGTATGATTTCAAGCAAATTTCTGAAACCTCAAATCTTCTCTCAGCTTCTAATTTCAATTTATATATATATATTATATTATCCATGTTCTTTAAATTTATTTTTAATTGTTAATATGATAATTATGTGAATATAAGGATTAGCCATAATTATAATTAGATATGTCCATGGGTCGGGTTGAGTCGAGCCTTAACAGAATTTTAAGTCTGGGTTCAGCTCGAAAAATGGGCTTAAACTTTTGTCTAAGTCTGACTTGGATTATAGATGTTAAATCCGCGCTCGGTCCGTATTAATTTTTTATTTTATTTTTATATAAAAATGTTTGAAAAATACAACAAATCAAAAACACTAATAGTGAAATTATAGCAGAAACAGTAGCAAAACAGTGAGAAAATAACAGCAAAACAATAATTTTTTTTTTTTACAAATTCAAGCCGAGCTGGGTCTAGATCAGAAAACATTATTCGAGATCTATATTTTTGTCCAATCTCATTTTTTAGACGGACAACCTGGTCAGCCCATGAACAAGTGTAATTATAATAACAAGAAAGCGAGTGACAAGGAGCAAATTTATTAAGTTTATAATTTGTACAAAGCACTTGAATCTTTTGAATGGAATTGTAATTTTTCGTTTTCGATTTTTAAATAAAATCTTAAATTTAAATTTTATAAACAATTCATTTAAAAATTTAATTTGAATCAACTTTAAATTTAGTAAAAAAACCCATGAAGCGTGTGCAAGGTGCAATATTTGTTGGATCGAATCTAGGTGTATGCTGAGTGCTTAGATATGTAGAATCATTGTCTTACTTTATGTCATTATTAATGATATAGTGATGCATGTATTCTCTCAGAATGGAACGTGCCCCCAATAAAATCCATGCCCAAGCTTCAAAAGCTAAAAGACACTACTTTTTTGTGAAAATTCTCATACTCTAAATTCAAGTGCATGGGGATTTGAGTCGGCTGATTGAACTTAGAAGTGGATAATGTTAGTTAGGTAGCCTGATAAGCTGAAAAAGGAGTCTACACATTGCTGTGCTCACTTCACACTTTGCTATGATTTTAATGGGTAGAATAATGAAGGAATAAAATTAAAATTAAAATTAAAGAAGGGGGTGTCTTTTTGTTAGTTGGTGACTATAAAAATTCACGTGTCTATGAGAAATAAGAAGCATGAGTTTGATAGTGAAGTAGTGGTCATCCCCAAGAGTCATTGATGGCTTGAAAGCTATTACTACAGTTCCATATCTTTGGTGGAAGTATGACCAAAATATGGTCCCCCAAATCTCTCTTTTTTTTCTCACCTCCAAGATGATGATGGCAATGATGACGATGACGCCACTTGATGATCATTATTTACTTAAAAGAAATAAATCATAAAAATTAAGATTCTAGTACTAATATATTTCTTTATATATTTTTTTAGATTATAATCTCTTTTGCAAAAGATGGTGGTTTTTTAGGGATAAAATTTTTAGTTTAGGGTCAAGATGTATCATTAGTTTCATAGTAGACCAAAAATGATATTTACGGATCACTCATTAAATGGGATTTTTAGTGAAACTCAATCTTTAATATTTATCAAAATACTAATGAATACTTAACCAACTGAAATAACCCTTCTTATAATTTTCTATTTGAAAAAGAGCATAAAAATGCTAAAGTTGTTGGTGCGATTTTACCTTAAGTCTAGCAATGGGACATATCAATTTGTGGGTTTCTTTGAAGGTGCATGCATTGAATCTTTAGAGATCATTTACTTAATTGAAGTTTAATCTATACAAGCAGTTTAGTTTATTAGTTTATTTGTGGGACAACTTTAAAACATAATCTTACTGTTGAGTTTTAACACAAATATTTAATTATTTCGTGAAGGAATGATTAGAAGAGTAAAATTAAAGGTGACTCGTCCAAGAGTCAAAGTTCAGAAGAAAAGAAAAAACTGAAGCCTGAAATGCCACCAACCCACTCTCTATTTTATATCCACACATTAGATGCCAAAATGATATTTATTAGCTTCATATGACATGCCATGTATATATATATATATGTATATATAGCACCGGTCATGATTGTATTGGATTCTTACACGTGCTCTTGGTCATTTTCCCTACTTCTTATGAAGATACAATCTTAGATTTTCCATCATAAGCATAATCTAAAAATGAATAAATAATTAAATATGAAGATACACCGGTCATGACGTTTGCTATCATAAGCATATCTGGAAAATGAAATATGAGCTGAACTTTAGATTTTTGGACAGGATAATAAAGACAATAACTGAGTTGCATCTGCTGGAAATTGAAATGCATGGCATTTCACTTCTGTTCCATATTTGTTGGTTTGTTGTTGTGAAACAATATCAGAAATTTATACTCTAACCTTGTTATTTCTTGATTGAAAATTTTGATGTAATTCACAATATAAAACTGGGTTTTGGATTCCAAGATCAGTTACAAAGAATATTCAGCCAAAAACCAATCTAAACCATTGGCTGGTAATAAGAACCTAATTTACCATAGTGTTAACATCATATTCTAAGGCCAAACTGAAAATCTGACTGTAGTCATCTACAAAGTGAACATTGAGACCTTCTGTTACATTTGGGGCAAGCTCGTCGTAATCACGTCTGTTAGCAGCTGGGAATATTATGGTCCTCACTTCACTCCTCTTTGCTGCTATTGTTTTCTCCTTCACCTAAAGATTTTAAAATGTTGCGTTAGTAAGCTCACAGAAAGAAGAATTTAGCATAGTAATTAACTAATTATGATGTTATCACATATTACTTGAAAAGGGAAAAAAGAAGGNGGGGGGGGGGTCAGTTTAGCTTACCCCTCCAATAGGAAGAATTTTCCCTGTCAGAGTCACTTCCCCAGTCATTGCTAGATCCTTCCTAACAGGCTTCTTCATGGCAAGGGATAGCATGGAAGTGATCATGGTGCAACCAGCACTGGGTCCATCCTTAGGGGTGGCCCCAGCAGGGACATGGAGATGAAGCTTGGAATTGGCAAAGTATGGGTTAGCTGGTTCTTTCTCCAGCAAAATGGCTCTAGCAAGTGTGTGAGCAATTTGTGCACTTTCTTTCATGACATCTCCAAGTTGACCAGTGAGATGAAGGGCTCCTTTCCCCTCTCCTTGTTCAACCTGAGTTGTTTCGATGTACAAGGTGGAACCACCCATGGCAGTCCATGCTAGACCCATCACAACACCAACTGGAGTCTGATCGTAGATGCGCTCTGCATGGAAAACTGGTTTCCCAACAAAATCGGCTAGGTTTGAGGTGTCCACCACCACCTTCTCAACTGCCTTAGTTGCTTCAGTTTCCTGAAGTTCCTTGCTGTCTGCTGCATCCTGCAGGGAAAGAATTTTGAATAAGCAACTTGATTATATCGTCTCGAAACTAAAATGAAAAAAAAGGCATAACAACCCACACAACCTGTTGAATAGTTGTTTCTTGCTACAAATGTTAAAAGGCTGACGTTCTTGGATTATAGTTTAGTAGACAAATTTGCAAAGATCAAAGATCGGCATTTTGTATGTTTAACTTCATAAGCTTCATTCTGAAAAACAAGTTTTCCCCAATTCTCAAACCCAAATCATTTTAGAAATGAATAACTATTAAAATACCTTTGGATCCTTAGGCTGGTCATTTGTCTGAACTGTGTCAACCTGAACCGAGGTTTCAACTTCAACATCAGCCTTGTTTGCAGCAGCATGATGATCAGATTCATCAACAACCTCTGCTTTGGCATCAGCAGGTTGGACCATGACAGACTCATTTGATGATCCTTCTCTCACAAGTCGAAGAGCAATCTGCAATCCACCAACATAGTCTTAATCTATCCAGATTCCACACAATTTTGAGAGATTATATGACTGGAAAGAGTGTATGTGCATTTGAATCCATGTGACTGTTTACTGTAATGCTTCATGATTGAAACCTAGTAACCGTTGCAAACTTTAAGTTTTTCCTTCATTATCTTAAGATGGGCGGTTGTGCAAACCTTACGATAGATCTTTTCTATGTGCTTTTGAAGGTTTCGAACTCCTGCTTCTCGACAGTAGTTTTCTATTAGGCCAAGAAGAGCTGCATCAGTTACCTCAACCTGGAAAAAACAGCTTGATGAGAAGTCAAATACTCCCCTTACATTCTTAAAATTTCTCCATCAAAAAAAAAGTACCACCATAATAAAATTGAAAATAAGATTTCACTCAGTCAACAGATTTTGCAATTAATGAATCAATGTACTTTGTTACTGACAAGGTCTGGAAACATATGGAATAGGGGAAAACCACCTTATAACAAGTGTAGAGGTAATTGGCTTTGCCATTTTAGCTGATATCAGCATTACTAGAACATACAGGGAATTCAAAACTACCATTCATACTTTTAGTACATGGATAAGAGAAGAGAGACTTTAACATACAGCTCAAGTTGGATTCCAAGTTTGTTCCACCTTAGGGACTGGAACCACAACTTCCAAATAGTTTATTCTCTATTTTGAATCCTTATGCTTGCATGTTACAGGACTGTAACGTGCAGACATGGATGTTGGGGGAAAGAGAGAGAAAAAGGATAAGACCAGTGAAAGAAAAACCTGTTCAGGTTTGACGCCACATGCTTCTCGTGCAGTTTTCTCCAGATAATCTCTAGCAATGTGCATTTTCTCATCAGTAATGTAACCAGCAATAGCAATGACCTCCATTCTGTCCAAGAGAGGATTTGGTATGTTGTCCACAACATTTGCTGTGCAAACAAATAGAACCTGCAACCAAATGCTTAAGATATGTAAGGCATCAAGTTTACCTGTTAAATATTATACAAATGCTAGAAAACGATTGAAGGCAAGTCAGCTAACATGGATACTCTAAATCATAAACCAACATACCTTCGATAAGTCAATAGGTACATCGAGATAGTGGTCCAAAAAGTTGGCATTTTGCTCAGGATCAAGGAGCTCTAGCAAAGCACTAGCTGGATCACCAGCATGTCCCCTCCCCAGCTGCCATTATGTGAGAATCAACTGGTCAACCATTATCAAATTCAACAAGACTAAATGGTAGAGAGCCCATATTCAAGGAAGTGAAGAGCAAATCATCTTAGTAACCTGAAGCTCACTATCCATGCAAAGTTTTTAAACATTAAATTTAAAATACCTTGTCTATCTCATCAATTAGAACAAGAGGATTTTCTGTCCCCACATTTTTCAGGCACTGCACCATCTTTCCTGGCATAGCACCGATATAGGTCCGTCGATGGCCCTGGATGTAAATTAGGATATAACACAAGGGATCAAGGCAATTATGATAAAAGATGTTTACTGACCATAATCAGAGAGAAAGGTGTGCAACTACCTTGATTTCGGCAACATCAGACAGTCCTCCAACAGAGAACCGAAAGAATTTGCGGTTCAAAGCACGGGCAATGGAACGGCCAATACTAGTTTTGCCTACTCCAGGTGGGCCTGAGAGACAGATAATTTTACCTGCAACACATCACAAAATGATCATGAATGAGCCGTTGCTGTTATTTTGAACTGAAACAGATGGTCAGTTTGTACAGCTTAACTGCGTGCATTAATGTTGAAGCCTAATGATGTTGGACTCAACAAGATTAATTAACAAAACTATGTAAGGAAACCACATATCTGAGTAAAAAGTCACCAAACTCAAACTAGTAGGAGCCCACTATATCAACTCTATTCCTCAGAAGAACATAGCCAAGGCTATTAAACTCAAGAACAGAAGATAAAACGGATTGGTTTCTAGAGATTTTTATTCATTGAACAGAAGCCTAAAACCATGTGGGTTCTTACTGGGAAAAGAGTAGATAGAATTTAAAGAAAGTTTCGAAACATTAGCAACCATACACAAAGAATAGGTTAACTATCTCATGCAATAATTTTTATATCAGAGCTAAATATTTACTGCAGCAGTTAGTTTGAGATTTACTCTGACTGCAATCCGTTTTTTCAGAATATTTAGGTACAAAGTGGAGTTGATCAATGCCACTTCACCAACATGGAATACAAGTGGAAAAAGTGAACTTTTGCGAAATCTCTTCTACACAAACTTTTTTCATGAATGTAGCTCATCCTAAAGATCCAGTAATTTTCTTTATTTACCGACTTTTGGATTCAAGTTATCTGAGTTTTATACTTCATATGACAAGATTGCAATTCATGAAGCATCTTTTAAGCTATCGTGATCTAATCAAAGGTGAATAAATTAACAGTTCAGATAATATTGTATCACAGATGTCCACCAGAGAAAACCAGTTTGACAGAAAAAACATAAAGCATCAATCCACCTATGTTTTCAATACAAATCTATAAAAGAAAATAAGCTTGACCAACCTTGTGAAGTTCCTCTGAGTTTTCCGACAGCTATAAATTCCAATATTCTTTCCTTAACATCAGCTAATCCATAATGATCTTCATCAAGAATTGTTTGTGCCTGGATGACATCAAAGTTCTCATCACTGCAAAAACGAAGAACATTAGAGACGTATATACAGATCGAACTATTAAAAATTTCTGAGTTGTTCCTTAGTTATTCTGCCCTACAATCAAGCATGACAGGTTATACATCAGAAAACTACTTGTGCCACAGAGAACAAGACATGATATCAGATCATAACATCACGATCACTTGTACGTGAAATCGGGAATCATTTAAGAAATAATACTTATATGATATCAATGCCGAATCATAATCATACTTAACATAATTTAAGTCTTAACATGTATTGCAGGAGTAACTGAACCTGTAATTTCCCCAAGGAAGTACCGTTAACCAATCCAGATAGTTACGAGTTACATTAAATTCACTTGAACTGGCCTCTAACAGCTGTAGTTTAGTTAGCTCCTCTTCTATAACTTGCAACACATGAGGTGGGCATTTCTCTCGATTTGGTTCAAGTCTTTCCCTAAACTTTGCTGCAAGAAAGTAACAGAAAAGTATACTAAAGGTCATAATAATTATTTAAAAAGATAACTACAATTGTGTAGCAACTTATGCTGGGGGGTTTACATAGACTAGAAATTGCTGTTATATTATTATAATATAACTGAAATTCAGAAAGTTTCTTTTTATTGGAAAAAAAAGTCTGAAAATAAACAATTAGTCTAGTTCTCCATCCATACGAAAAATTACTTCAACAACAATGTTCAAGAGGAGCATCCATGCACGCAAATGACCATTTTTGTGTGTGAGAGAGAGATAGAGGAAAYGCAAATGGGTAAATACTATCTTGTGATTCTGCCAAATATGACAAGAAACAGAACTAACCTGAAAGTGCAGTTTTGTCGTCTGTTTCTAACCCAAGTTCCTGCACCAGAAAAAAATGAAATTCATTCCAATTTCTACAGAGGAAAGGCTGGAATAAAGAATAGAGACAAGAGTTCAAAAAGAAAATAAAATGATTACATAGGGGCATATTTGACTATATTTAAAGATAAATTGGTAAAAGCATTAGCACCACCTAAGAACATAAATAATAAAAATATATTGGAATAAAAATACCTTCTTTATTGCCTTAAGCTGCTCATTCAACAAGTATCGGCGTTGTTCACCACTTATCTTTTCCTCGATTGCTTTCGCAATTGATTCCTAAAAATATGCTTCAAATGATTTAGACCTACTCAAGTCAAACAACAACAAAAAAAAAAGGTTTAAATAACGTAGAGGTGCAAGGAGATTCAATGGCATCAAGTACCTGAATCTTGCTGATTTCCATTTCCTTTTTTACTAATTCCAGTGTAAGTTGCAATCGCTTATGCACCTAATGAAAACAGTACAGAACAGTTTAACGAGAAAAAAGATAATTACTCCAATCTCCAAATATATAAAATCAAACAAACAGGTCAATGCCTATTCCAGGATAATTCACATAATGGATGTTTGAGACTTGTGATATCCTCAAATATAAAACCAACTAAACCAGAAATAGATCTCAAAAAAGATCAGTAATCACTAGTACATTGTATCCAGTGCACTTACATCCAACTCTTCAAGAACTTGCTGGCATTGCAATTTGTTTGCACCAGATATTGCAGCTCCAAAATCTGCTAACCTTGGAAAATTGAAATCACCTATATGCTGCAAAACATTGAGAAGGCAAAAAAGAAGAAAGATTTCACAATCAAGTCACTAAATTTAATTGAACAACCCAACAAACAGATTTTGATAGTGATATGATGTACATATAACAATCTCTAGTGCAGGCAATTGACATGAAAAAAGATGGTAACCATTCTAATATTATTTTAATATTTGAATATTTGCAGAAGCATTTTGACAAATTTATGATGATTATCTAATGTGAAACTCAATGGAGACTACTTTGAGGGAATATTTAGGGCAAAGTCGAAATACATCGAGGAGTTAGGAGCTCTAGAAAACATAAAGAGAAGATATAAATCAACATAAACAAAAAAAGAAATAAAATCTTGGAAGAAAGAGCACACCTGACTATATGTTTGAACATGATCCCTCCAAAGGGAACTAGTTTTCAGAACATCTCTTAGGGTGGATATAACCTCAAAGGACGTTGCCTTTATGACATCATCATCCTTGTCATAAGGTTTTTCCTACATGATAAAGACAACTTAGTGAATCAAAAGATTAATAAACTATTCACTGCATACTTGAAAAATCAATTCTATGTTTGAAATTTAAACATAGAATTCTGGAAATGACAACATATAGACAACATACCTTGAGATGATCAACTTTGACTGTAAGGGGATCTTCACTGACCTGTATAGAAACCATGCTGTTTAAGTTCAGAAGGTTTTGCATTAACATTCATGTATGACAGATAATTTTACACAAACACCAAATTCTCATAGGCTGAAAAGATAGATTTCAGGATCATTTCCACACACCATCTCTGTTATTCGGAGCCGCCTGTGACCAATAAGGACAACCTGATCCCCTTGGATGCTTGAGATCTGAAAATATCATATTAACGATACAAAGTGAACGCAATAATGCTATATTGTTGCATATGTATCTAACTGCCACTGAAAATTATTGCATTTAACACTAATCAAGATATAGAGGGGACCCTTCTGCTAAAAGAATAGCAACAAAAATAGATACCTGAGCAAGGGTGCCAACTTCATGAAGACGATTAAATAACTCCTTTCCTTTAATATCATATACACTTTTCTCTGTTTCAGAACTAGGGCTGGACTCAGTCCCCGGTTCATCTTTAAGAAGGAAAGCACCAGCATAAGGAGCTTGCCTTTTCCGGCTTTCTTGCAAAGCTGCTAACAACTTAGGATCCTGCACGATATAGCATCTCCAGGTAAGAGAATCCATTGACCTCATGCCTACATAATAGTGAAAGCCAGCAGAGTATGGACTTTCTAGAGTTACAAAACCACAGATTTTGCTCTAAAAATCTAATCTATAAAATGGTGCCACTTCAAGGCTCAAGTCATATTAACTCGGCAAGGCCAGATGTTGGTCAAGATGAGATTTACAAACATATTGATAAAAATTGCTCTAAATTTACATTTCATTAATATCAGCTTTGTAAAGACACCCTGGAATTCAACAATGTAGTCCATACCACAATTTATAAACTATTACTAGTCACTACCCCAATTTAGTACTCCATGTAAGTGAACGGCATGATATACCTTGACATAAATAGGCATGTAGAATCCTGGGAAAAGAGGTCTATGTGGCAAAGGTAATGCCAAAACCTGCAAACATATAAGATAAAGAATTTGTTAAACAAATCTAGCAGAGAACAAATTACAGAGCTTATTTTTTAAAATGCCGTTCATAATTTCCACAAATACAACTTGTTACGCAATGTCTAAGGGAAAATAAAGTAGTAAAAACTTGACAATTCACAAATTTACTCTCATTTCATAAAACTTCAACCAATGCCACCTCATTATACATGCTTTGTTTATGCCCAAAAATGTAAAATTCTTCACAAGGGAAAATAGATTAGTAAAAAAATAACAATTTGCAAATTAAATAATTTACTTTTATCTCATTATACATGTTTTGTTTATGTCCAAAAAGGAAAATTTCCCAACAGGCCCGGCTTATTTTTCAGCAACTAAGCGAACTCCCCACCACAAAAAGATTCATAATTTCCGAAACTAACCGTCAAGTAATCCTCCGGCCTGGGATAAGTCGGCACGATAGCCGACGATGCTTTCGAGTCAAACCCATCGGAGTCGGACTCAACTCCCTTCACCTCGACCTCAACAACAGGTTGGGACCCTGAACCCGATCCGGACCCATCATTGGAATCAGAACAGAAGAAAGCCCTGGATAGAGAATTCGTAGGGCTCCTCCGAGTCAATCCGGTAAGTCGACCCACTGCATCGAAGAGCGAATTTGAGTCGGATTTGACTCGGAGTCTAGGAGCTACTGTGTTGAGGCAGTGTCCTCGATAAGAGGAGGAAAAGACGAGTTTCAGCATTGAAGGGGTAGAAAAGGAATCCTATGTGACACAAGTGGTTAAAATGGCAATAGGAAATGCACCATTGGCTGAGAGGTTTGAAGGGGGAAATTGGGGTTTTAGCGGAGGTCGAAGTTGAACTTACTAAAAAGTAAAAACATGTCATAAACCCATGGATTTTGAACTGAGTTACCGTTTTACCCTTACAACATTTTCTCCCTCTCTGCCCATCTTCTTTCCGTATAAATTCTCAATTTTTCTGCAATTACTTTCTTAATTCAATTTAGGTACATATCAATTTAATTTCTTCTCTATCAGATGCATCCAAAGCCCAAACTTTTCCATGGGAAGTTTATACTTGTGAACATTTTCCCGGGAAACAAACATCCCCTTAGACCATTCTCTTCAGACAACACTTCATTACCAATCGTTACCGAACTGATATCGAAACAACACTGGAAGAGCCTCAAAACCCATCTCCAAAAAGCAAGCCCCATCACACTTCTGCAACAACTGCTTGATTCCAGGGTTGACCCGTGCCTCACACTAAGGTACTATAAAGAACCCAGCTTGAAGGGTACCCCAAAACCTTTTTGTTTCTTTCTTTTCCTTTTGGGTGCTTATTTGATTGTTTGTTGATGCCTTTTAGGTATTTTAATTGGTCAGAGAAAGAGTTCAATCTTTCCCATTCATTAGAACACAGTTGTATGCTGATACATTCACTTGCAAATGCTAAAAGGTATCCGAAAATGAGATCTTTCTTGTATAGCTTTGTGAAGAATGAGAAGTCTTTTTCAGTTTCATCTATTTTTCATGCTATTTCAGTATCTGGTGATAGTTTTTGTGCTAGTTCAATAATTGCTGATATGTTGGTATTGGCTTATGTTAACAATGTGAAAAGTCATTTAGCATTTGAAGCTTTTAAGAGAGCTGGTGACTATGGCTTTAAGTTAACAGCTGTATCTTGTAATCCTCTGTTGAGTGCTTTGGTGAAGGAGGATAAGATTGAAGATGTGGAGTATATGTATAAAGAGATGATTAGAAGGAGAATTGAAGTTAATGCAGTAAGTTTTAATACTGTGATTAATGGACTCTGTAAAGTTGGGAAATTGAATAAGGCTAGTGATGTTATTCAGGACATGAAAGCATGGGGGGTCTTGCCAGATGTAATTACCTATAATACTCTTATCTCTGGTTATTGCAAGAAAGGTAGGATTGGGAAAATGTATAAAGCTGATGCTATTTTGAAGGAAATGATTGCAAATGAAGTTAGACCTGATGAGATTACTTACAATATATTGATTGATGGGTTCTGTAAGGACGAGAATTTAATGGCTGCTATGAAGGTGTTTAGGGAAATGGAAACCCAGGGTTTGAAACCTACTGTGGTTACATATAATTCTTTGATCAATAAACTTGGTTTGGAAGGGAAGCTTGATGAGGCTTCCGGCATGCTGGATGAAATGGTAGGATCCGGTTTGAAGCCGAATGTTGTTACTTACAATGTACTTATAAATGGGTACTGTAAGAAGGGTAAGATGAAGGAAGCTACTGACTTGTTTGATGATGTTGTAAAACAAGGAATCGGTCCTACTGTTGTAACATATAATACCCTGATATATGCCTATTGTAAGGATGGAAGAATGGAAGATGCGTTTGCCCTGCGTGAATCTATGGTAGATAAAGGCACTTTCCCTGATGTTACAACATATAACTGCTTGATTTCTGGTTTATGTAGAGATGGAAACATTGCAGCTGTTAGAAAGCTCATTAATGAAATGCTAAATAAAGGCTTGAAAGTTAATGTTGTAACTTATAATATACTGGTAGATGCGTTGTGCAATGATGGAGAGTCAAGAAAAGCTGCAAGACTCTTAGATGAGATGGTTAAGATGGGTTTGCGACCGAATCACATAACGTATAATACTTTGATGGATGGCTATTGTAGGGAAGGAAACCTCCAGGCAGCATTGAACGTTAGAACGCGAATGGAGAAAGAAGGGATGCTGGCTAATGTTGTAACATACAATGTGCTAATAAAAGGTTTATGTAAGAAGGGAAAACTAGAAGATGCAAATGGACTTCTTAATGAGATGTTAGAGAAAGGTTTGATCCCAAATCGAACAACTTATGAGATAGTTAAAGTGGAAATGGTGGACAAAGGCTTTATTCCTGATATAGAAGGCCATATGTATAACATCTCAGGCAGCTAATAGCCTTTCAGTAATTGTTTTGTTGCAGTGTTTTATCATGTTTATAAAAAGGTAGTTCCTGTTTATCTTGTTTCCATCCCTACAGCATCCATTTATATGTATTTCTAGCAAGAGATACTGCAATATGCTCCTCAAGTCCTTGAGCCATGCTATTTATTTCTGATGTAGGACCTTTCAAACTTCTGGTTTTTAAAGCCATAACGACAAAGTACAGCCACTGATCCGTAGTAATGAACGTGGCAGCGCTGGTAAAAATCGTTGAATTTATTTAGAAAAATCCAATCATGAAGTGCTACACTAAAGCAAGAAGTCCTTGTCGTTCAAAATCTTCTACAAAATTCCAACATGTCTAGCCACCCTGCCCGCCTCTACTTTTTGTCTCAGATATAATATATCATCAAAAAGCGCCATTTGAGATTGTTTGCAGTGTGGAATTGGCATTGCTAGATTGTTTCCCTTTCGTGTTTGTTATGTACACTTTATTGAGAAATTTTTTGCTACATTTCTCGTAATACCCGATCCAAGAGCCTATATTTTAAAGGATACCTTCAAAATAAGTCATGTTTTGCTCTCAATTGCTTGGAGTTGAAGTTCAACATATATTTTGAGAATGTAACAAATGTGCGAATCCTTTAACGAATTTTACATAAGATCTGAGCGTTGGGGTGGTGTTTTAGGATGAGTCACCACGAACTCTTATGTCCTTGATGCCGCTAAGGCTTGAACTCTAAACCTTGAGGTGCCAATAAAGACCCT
>JABFAF010279578.1:0-19607 GCA_013677275.1 Gossypium schwendimanii
GACTTCAAGTTAAAAAGCCATTACCAAATAGGTGCTTTACACTTTAACTAAAAACTTTTACATTTTATGTAATTTAGTACTTTTATCAAATTAAATACAAAAATGGCCAAATAAATTTACGAAATTTTCACACAATCAAATTCAAATATCACAGACACAGAAAATAATATTGAAATATTTTTCAGGCTCAGATTTGTGGTCCCGAAACCACTATTTCGATTAGGTTCAAAACCGAGATGTTACAAACTCTATCACCATTTTTGGCAGATTCCTCATGATTTGCTTATCATGCTCACGCTTCCTTTACTCTTCTTCCACATGCGTAGATTCTCATACTTGGCACCTAGGCCTGTACTCATCACTTGAGATTCTGGAGTACTTTACCGATTTTCTCTTTGGCTTATTCTAAGGGATGCCGTAGCCAAGCTATGATCTCTTTCTGATCTCTTTCTCAAGTCCTGACAGACATACTTGTGTTTGCTGTCTCGGCGTACTTACCTCATGTTCACTGTCCCAGTGGACTATCTCATGTTTACTATCTTGATGGACTATCTCTATTCCGTGTTTACTGTCCCAGTGAACTTACTCTATTCCGTGTTTACTATCTTTGCAGACTTACTTTGTGGGTGCCATGGAGCCTTTCATCCATAGTCTTATATCGATTTGACATCTTGGCATACTACCTTACGATACCATGGAGTCTTTCATTCATGGTATTACTCATTATACCTAGCTGCCATAGAATTTTTCATGTATGGTCTTACACCATGTACCTTATACTTTATACCATGTACCATGTACCATGCCACCATGACATCTTTCATCCATGGTCTTACGCTATGTATGTAACACCCCAAACACGACCTAGACGTTATAGCCAAATTCGGGAGTGTTACGATGAAGGGTTTTGAAACTGACAATACTTTGATAAAATCATGTTTAGTTATTTGATAAATCGTCCAAGTATTATAACAAATTCATTTATACATATACATTACCGAAATCGATTTAAGTTGTTCTTTAAAATTAATCATTTATTTCGCAGCGAAAGTTTGGAAATCATTTTAAACAAAACCAAGCTCGTTTTTCCAAAAACCATTTGTTTGCGTAATGTTTTTGTCAACATTGCAGAAAAGAATGCAAAACAAAATCCAAATACAAAAGTTAAAACCATACAGTCCAGAGAACCCCAAACATTACAAACTCTTAAGAAAACCAGAATTAAAAAAAAACCATTATTACTAAACAACAACAAATCTCAATCAAGTGGTCATTGCAGAGCCTCCGTCACACCGACCCGTCTAAGTATGTGGTTTATCTAAAGAGAACAGACAAACAGATGTGAGTTTTCATAAACTCAGTGTGTAACCCGCCAGAAATAGTCATGCAACATACACAAAATTTCATATACAGTCAGATACAGATTTGAACCTAAGTCCATGACAGATACAGATAGCAGAATCAGATAAGCAGAACAAATATACAGAATCTTACCCCCATCCTCTACACACCATCTTCGGCCATCCCATCATGCCATGTGGGGTTAAAAACACCCACTTATCCTTACACACTATATAGTGTCGATGCGGCACATAACAGAACAATATGCAATCAAGCTACTAGAATATAGGTGAAATATCACTGTACAGATCACTTCCTCAACATATACAAATCCCACACCAAACACAATTACAGAATAAAGATACAGAATTAACAAATTTAATATGCTTTAACATGCTTGTATATAGATAACATACATACCTAAACAGTACGGTTAGATATACAAATCAATTTTCTAATCAAATCAGACTGTCAGAATATCAGATTACATGAAAAAGGGTTGGATTATCCCTTATTGATCCTACGATAGGCCCACAGCTGATCGGAACGACCCGTGTGACCCTAGGAAAATTTTTAAAATTTTGGGCCACATGCAAGTGTGGGCCCACATACCCAGATCAGCCCTGTCCGTGTGGGCCACACACCCTAGCCCAAAATCCACACGCCCGTGCGGACTTACACGCCCAATCTGGCCTAGCCCGTGTAGCCTACACGACCACACTCACACCGTCATATGATCGTGTCTTGCGTACAACCATACTTTCATCAATCATACGATCGTGTCTCGCACACGGCCAACTACAAGGCTGACCACACACCCGTGTAGCGTCGATAGACTCCATTTTTTTATTTTCGCCAAAGCTCAATTTTTCGTGTTAAAAGTATGAACCTGGTTCGATTTTGATGTGAAAACACTTCCAAGACCACCTGTACCTAAAATCGACAAAACAAACCCCTAAAATCAGTTTTAATACTCAATTAAACTGAACTAAAAAAATCGACAATGGTTTAATTCAAGTGTTCATCACTTACCCACTACCCTGAATGATTCCGACTACGATTCTGTGATAAGAGAGTCTTGTTCTTCACGATTCACTGCTGTCGCAACCCAAAAATCAAACTATGAACAGGAACATCAAAAAAGATTATCACAAACCGTTACCACTAAAACGAGCAAGAACTCACCCCCTTCGCTTACCTAAACACACGGAAAGACCAAGGGTTCATATCATAGCGATTTGGAACAAAAGATTGATAGAATAAGAAAAAAAATATAGAAGAAACTTTTTATGAGGAAGAGACACAGAAAAAATTGTCAAAGAGAATTGGGAAGAGAGATTGAAAATTGTTTTTTTTTAAAACCCCAAAAATAAAATCAAATTTAGATAAATCCTGACTTCCCACTAACAACTCAATCTCAACTACCCACTCACTCAGACTTTCAATCCCATCCAAACTTTCTCTCATCTAACCAAAACAAAAATATCACCCTCACTCATACCGGGATTTGATCACCGGACCTCCAGAAAGCTAACTTCTTACCACCTGAACTAGCAGGCTTATTCTGATATGAGTTTACAAAAAATGTTACAACAGCCTACCAAGCAGGGATGAGGCTAGGATTAAAAATAATAGAATTTTCTAAAAGTGGGACTTGAACCCAAAACCTTTCAGACACAACTAGAACACTTAACCAATGAAGCAAACACACATTTATGTCAGGATTTCACAAAAAAATATTTAAATTATTCAGGGCGTTACAACTTTACCCCACTAAAAAAAATTTTGGCCTTGAAATTTACCTGATCCGAATAGATGAGGATACTGCTGACGCATCGAGTCCTCAGGTTCCTACGTGGGTTTCTCAGAACCATGATTCCACCACAAAACCTTAACCAATGGAATGGACTTCCTCCTCATAACCTTAATATCTCGATCCAAAATTTGAACAGACTCCTCCTCAAAAGTCAAGTCTGGTCTAACCTCGATCTCCTCAACGGAGACAACATGAGATGAGTCAGATTGGTACTGCCTCAACATCGGGATGTGAAACACATCATAGATATGGTATAACTTTGGAGGTAGCTCTAACTGATAAGCAACCGGTCCCACGCGTTTTAGAATCTGATACGACCCAATGAACGTAGGGCTTAACTTGCCCTTACGACCAAACCTCAGAACTTTCTTCCACGGAGATACCTTAAGAAATACCAAGTCACCCACAGAGTACTCACTATCCCTCTTTTTCAAAATCCATATAGGACTTCTGTCTATCAGAAGCCGCCTTTAGATGATCCTGAATCAGTCTAACATTTTCTTTAGTCTTGGAAACTAACTCAATACCCAAAATTCGTCGCTCACCCAACTTAGTCCAACATAGCGGGGTACAACACTTACTGCCATACAAAGCCTCGTAAGGTGTCATCTAGACTGGAAACTGTTATTATAGGCGAACTTAGCTAACGGTAGAAAATCCTCCCAACTACCTCGAAAATCAATCATACAGCTCCAAAGCATATCCTTAAGTATCTGAATCACCCTCTCAAACTGACCATTGGTCTAAAGATGAAACGCAATACTGAAGTCCAATCTCGAACCTAGAGTTTCGTGAAGTTTCTTTCAGAATTGAAAAGTGAAGCGAGGATCCTTATCAGAAATTATCAAAACTGGAACCCCATGTAGTCTTACAATCTTAGAGATGTAGAGCTTCGCTAACTTCTGCAGAGAATAGTCTGTCTAGATTGGAATAAAATGGGCAGACTTGGTCAATCAATCCACGATGACCCAAACAAAATCCTTCTTAGTGGGTGTTAAAGGCAACCCACTAATGAAGTCTATCGGCACTCATTCCCATTTCCATAAAGGAATTTTAACAGGTTGTAAAAAACTCGAAGGCAACTGGTGTTCAGCCTTAACTTGCTGGCACGTCGAACAATAAGCAACAAAATTCGTTACCTTTCGTTTCAAACCCGACCACCAATATAGCTCACGGAGATCCCAATATATCTTATTACTACCGGGATATATAACATAAGGGCTACTATATGCGTCCCTCAGAATCACTATCTCAGACCAGAATTATTTGTACACAAACACGAACCCCATCTTTATTTTGTCCAAAGTTAGATGTACTGTCGGTCTCAACTTGATAGAACCGTAGAACTAGAGACTCATCCCCTAACTTTTTTTCTAAAATCTGCCCAATCCAAGTCGGCTTAACTTACAACTCGACTAACAGACCCCCATTATCGAATAGACTAAGACGAGTGAACATCACTCTCAAATTAGTCATCACTCTACGACTGATAGAATCGGCCACCATATTGGTCTTACCAAGATGATACTCTATCATACAGTCATAGTCCTTGAGCAGCTCAATCTAGTGATGCTGTCTAAGATTCAATTCCTTCTGAGTAATGAGGTACTTGAGAATCTTGTGATCGGTGTAGATTATACACCTCTCACAATACAGATAGTTCTTTTAGATCTTTAAAGTAAACACAAAGATAACTAACTCGAGATCATGCGTCGAATAATTCCCCTCATGTGACTTAAACTGACGGGACGCATAAGACACAACCTTACCATCTTGCATCAGTACACATCTCAAACTGACGTGCGAAGCATCACTGTACACCACAAACTCCTTATGAGATTCAGGCTATATCAAAACAGGAGCCTGAGTTAGAAACGACTTGAGCTTCTCGAAGCTCGATTGTTGTGCATTAGAAAAAAAGGAATATTCTTGCATAGAAGCTTAGTCAGAGGAGCTGCAATTAGTGAAAACCCTCAACAAACTGCCAATAATAACTCGCAAGACCTAGAAGACTGTGGATCTCAGAAACATTCTTAGGCTGTTTTCAATCAAGCACAACCTCAATCTTTCTAGGATCAACTCAAATCCACTTTGTAGAAACCACGTGCCCCAGAAAAGTTACCTCTCACAAACAGAACTCACACTTACTCAACTTAGCGTAAAGTTGTTTCTCTTGAAGTATTTGAAGTAATGCTCTAAGATACTCATCATGCTCATCCTCAGTCTTAGAGTACACCAGAATATAGTTGATGAAGACTATGATGAATTGATCCAGATATGGCTAAAAAACTCAGTTCATCAGACCCATGAATGCAGTTGGAGCAGTCGTCAAACCAAAGGGCATAACTAAGAACTCATAGTGCCCATAACGAGTCCTAAATGTCATCTTGTGAATATCAACTTTCTTAACTCTAAGCTGATGATACCCAACATGAAGATCTATTTTTGAGAATTCTACAGCCCTACGAAACTGATCAAACAGATCGTCGATCCTTGGAAGTGGGTACTTATTCTTCACAGTCAGTTTATTCAACTACTGATAGTCGATGCACATCCTCATGGTACCATCATTTTTCTTCACAAACAGAACTGATGCCCCTTACAGAAACATACTAGAACAGATGAAACCACGATCCAGAACCTCTTAAAGTTGAGCCTTAAAGTTTGTAAGCTCCTTCGGTGCCATACTGTATAGAACAATGGACACCGAAACTATACCCAGTAGAAGCTCAATACCGAACTTAACTTCTCGATTCGGAGGTAAACTTGGTAACTCTTTAGGAAAAAATCCAAAAATTCCCTCACTGTTTTGATATCCCCAATAAAAGAGTTCCTAGAAACTGAAATAGTGACGTAGGCTAATATGCCTCACACCCTTTCCAAACCAATTTCTCAGCCACTAGTGCGAAGATTACATTAGACAGGTAATCTCGGCGCTCACTAATCACAATCACCTCCTTATCGTCCTCAGTCTTCAGAACAACCCTCTTAGTCATACAGTCCAAACTAACTCAATGCTCAACTAACCAGCTCATACCAAGGATTAAGTCAAAATCCCCAAACGGTAGCTCCATCAGATTTGTTGGAAACACAACCCATTGTACTTTCAATGGAATATTCCTTTAATGTCTATTTATCTGAACAGACTGTCCCAACAAACTCAGTACAATAATCTCACCAAAAGTACACGCAACAAAAATCCCCATGTTCTCAGAAACCAAACTAGCTACATAGGAGTGTGTAGAACCTATGTCTATCAAAGCACTATATAGAGTATCAAAAAATAAAAATGTACCCGTGATCACATCAGGGGTGTCTCTGTCCTCTCGGTGTCAAACAACATAAACCAGTGTAGGCTGCCTCGCTTCAGTCTGATTAGCACCTCTGTATGGTGCTCTCTGTCCTCGACCTATACTATTACCACCTCTAGCCGGTCCATAGCCCCTCAGTGGCTGCTATACTGCCCTATGAGGCTGAACAGAACTTAATCTTGATGCTTGTATCTAATCAGTATGATGTGGACACTCTCTAATCCGATGCTCCAAAGACCCACACCGTAGACAAGCCCCTAATCTCCTCCAACATTCACTCGGATAGCGCCTACCACAGTCAACACAAGGCTGAATCCTAGTAGGAGCAACAAGAACTCCTACTCTAATAGGCTCATCAGGTCTGGCTCGTTTCTTAGGCCTCTAAATAGAACTAGAGGGCTCAGAATCCCTCTTATTTTTTCCTCTCTCTTGCTCTTTGTTCCGCCGCTCTACGCACTTAACCTCTTCGGCGATCTTTGCCTTATCTTTTAAAACAACAAACTAACGCTCTCTTTGTGGAGCAATCAGAACCCTAACACTATCCCTCAAACCGTCCTCAAAATGGACACATTTATCGTATTCGGATGCCACCATGCCTTGAGCGTAGCAGTTCAATCTCAAGAACTTGACCTCATACTCGGCCACACACTTATCACATTGCGTGAGAATCATGAACTCATTCCTACGAGTATCAAAATAACTCGCAACCACATATTTTTCCTGGAAAGGTTTTAAAGTAGTCCTAGTTCAGATGATCCATTTGAGTAACCTCCTCAACTGACAACCACCACTGAGAAGCTTCGTCACAAAACAAAGAGACCGCACACTTTAATTTTTGCTCAGGAGTGCAGTCAATATTGTTCATAATCCTCTCAGTGGTCTTCAACCAATACTCAGCCACAATAGAGGTGACTCCAGTGATGCCCCTAAATGACTCAGCTCTATTATACTGGAGTTGTTCAATTACCGACCCACGGCCCTTAGATTCAGAATGGGGTTCAGTGACCCTATTCAATACTCTCAATATGACTTGGGACAGTGCGTCGTCCCCTGCCGACCGACTTTGAGACCGAGTCTCAGTAACAGATGAAATCGATGTCTCACTCGTGTCTAAATTTGGCATACAACCCAGAGAGGAAGAGTCAGCTCGAGCCCCCTATGGCGCCCGCCGCGGCCACGAATACCACGACCACGAGTTCCATGAGTGCTCATCGTATTTTTAGTTTTATTTACATTATAAAAATTTATGCATCAATTCCAGTATTTATTAGCATATATTTTATGCTTAAATTATTAGAAGTTCAGAAGTATTTCAGAGGTTTTAGTCTCTAACTAAATATAGTTTCAGAAAGTACTAACTACAGTGGTTTTAGAAAGTTCTATCTAAGTTCAGAAATACTTATAGGATCGACGTCGGAGACTCAATGTACCATATACTTACTTAAAATGATCCAATTTATTTTAAAACTAGTTCTTTTTAAAAACACAATTTGAAACCCAAAATTCATAGCCTGAGTTTTATAACTTGGCTCTGATACTACTAAATGTAAAACCCCAAACATGACCTAGACGTTATGGCCAAATCTGGGAGTGTTACGATGAAGGGTTTTGAAACTGACAACACTTTGATAAAATCATGTTTAGTTATTTGATAAATTGTCCAAGTATTACAATAAATTCGTTTATACATATACACTACCGAAATCGATTTACGTTGTTCTTTAAAATTAATCGTTTATTTCGTAGCGAAAGTTTGGAAATCATTTTAAACAAAACCAAGCTCGTTTTTCCAAAAACCATTTGTTTGCACAATGTTTTTGTCAATGTTGCAAAAAAGAATGCAAAACGAAATCCAAATCCAAAAGTTAAAACCATACAATCCAGAAAGTCCCAAAAATTACAAACTCTTAAGAAAACCAGATTTTAAAATAAAACCATTATTACTAAACAAAAGTAGATCTTGATGAATTGGTCACCGCTTAGCCTCCGTCGCACCGACCCGTCTAATTCTGTGGGTTACCTCAACAGAACAGAAAAATAGATGTGAGTTTTCATAAACTCTGTGTGCAACCCAATGGAAATATTCATGCAACATAGAAAGAATTTCATATACAGTCAGATACAGGTTCGGATTTAAGTCCATGACAGATATAGATAGCATAATCAGATAAGCAGAACAGATATACATAATCCTACCCCATCCTCTACACACCATCTTCGGCCATCCCATCACACCATGTGGGGTTGAAAACACCAACCCATCCCTACACACTATATAGTTTCAATGCGACACATAATAGAATAATATGCAGTCAAGCTGTCAGAGTATAGGCGAAAGATCGCCGTACAAATCACTTCCTCCACATATACAAATACAGAATACAGATACAAAATTAACAGATTTAACATACTCGTATACAGATCAGACTATCAGAATACCAACTCTTATGAAAAAGGGTTGGATTAGCCCTTACCGACCCTACAGTAGGCCCACAGTTGATTAGAATGACCCGTATGCCTTAGGAAAATTTTTAAAATTTTGCGCCCACATGCCCATGTGGGTCCACATGCTTGTGTGGCCCACCCGCCCAATCTGGCCTAGCTGACCACACTACCGACTATACGCCCATGTGAAGTTGACAGACTCTATTTTTGTCTTTCGTTGAAGCCCAATTTTTTATGTTAGAAGTACATACCTGGTTAAGTTTTGATTCGAAAAAACTACTAAGACCACCAGAACCTAAAATCGACAAAACAAGCTCCCAAAATTAGTTTTAATACTCAATTAAACTGAACCAACGAAATCGACAATTGTCAATTCAAGTGTTCATCACTTACCCACTACCCTGAACGATTCCGACTACGATTCTGTGATAGGACAGTCTCGTTCTTCACGATTCACTGTTGCCAAAACCCAAAAATCAAACTATGAACAGTAACATCAACAAAGATTATCACAAACCGTTGCCACTGAAACGAGTAAGAACTCACCCCCTTCGCTTACCTAAACACACGGAAAGACCAAGGGTTCGTATCTAGCAATTTGGAACAAAAGATTGACGGAATAAGAAAAAAAAAGAAAGAAAAAACTTTTGATGGGGAAGGGACACAAAAAAGAATGTCAGAGATAATTTAGAGAAGAGAGAGAAAACCATTTTTTTGAAAAACCCTTAAAAATAAAAACAAATTTAGATAAATCTCAACTCTCCACTAACAACTCAATCTCAACTACCCACTCACTCAGACTTTCAATCCTATCCAAACTCTCTCTCAGCTAACTGAAACAAAAATATCACTCACGCTCACGCCGAGATTCAAACACCAAACTTCTAGCAAGCTAACTCCTTACCATCCAAACCAGCACGCTCATTTTGATATAAGTTTACAAACAATGCTACAAAAGCCTACCCAGCAGGGATGAGGCTAGGATTAAAAATAACAGAATTTGCTAAAAGTGAGACTTGAACTTAAGACCTCTTAGACACACCCAGAACACTTAACCACTGAAGCAAATATACATTTATGTCAAGATTTCACAAAAATAGACTTAAATTATTCAGGGCGTTACAATGTACTTCATACTATACTGTCATATCCTCTTTTATCTATGGTCTTACGCCATTGACCTTATAACAGACTGTCATAGCCACTTTCATGTATGGTCTTACGTTATATATTGTCGTCACAGTGTCACCCCGAAGGACCAATCGATATTGTCATCGCAGTAAATACTATTCCATTATTTCATATTACTCAAATCATCCTCCCTTTACCTCCTTTACACCACCTAACCTTGATTCTTGAACACCGCAGTGTTCCCTCTAAAGGTCTGGAGCTTCACCTGAGGCGATAACTAATGGGTTCTCTCCCCATTCCCTTCCTATCTTCATCTATTCCTTTAAGGTTTACCCACAATCATGCAATACATGCTCATATCATCATAATTCATGCTTATACAATCATGGCATACTTAATCAGCGTAAAACCTAACGACAAGTTTAGAGTTTGGAACTCACCTTAAACTTTATCGTCTCCATAGTTTATTCCTTCTTTCAAACACCAAAGCTTCCATTTTCCAAGAAATAGCTGAGCATTCCAATCAAAACCATGAGTTGTACTCCATATTCTTAACTTAAAACCATTTTTCTAGAAACATGCAGGACCCTTAAAATAGTTCTGAAATTCCATAACTTAATCCTACATACACAGAAGGGTTAAAAGCCTTACTCGCTTGTTGGTTTTCCTACTTTTCCATCTCCATCATCATGGAGTCTACTGAATGCAGAACCTTCCATGGCTACTTTTTTTTGAGCTACTAAAGAAGATGGAAGAGAGAAATTGAAACAGATTTGGTAATAAAATCATCTCTAGGAGCCATCTTCCAACTATTTTTATCCCTTTTCACGCTATTTACAATCCTTTGAGAGCCATCCATGGCTAATTAAAATATCTCCCACTAAGGAACCAGCTGGTTCCATTCAAACCAAACCAGATTTGGTTCACAACCATGCTTAATCCAGTTTCTAGCTTTCCTGTTTCTTCCAATTGAGGTCACCAACTTGTGATATTTTCAATTAAGTCCTTTAATTATTCTTAAGTTTGGGTTAATTAGAAAAAAATGTGTTTTTGAACATTAATGGCATGTCATTCGTATCTTAATTGTTATTAAGTTCACATGGGCACTGTTATCATTTTTATATAATTTCAAACCCTAAAATCGTATACTCATTTTTTACATTTCAAATGACTATCTATATACATTCTTAACCCTGTAACATCATTATATACATACTACTCAATCATATATCAATTCCACATTCAATCATTATCATGTATCTATTCAGATTAGTCATGTAATTCATACTTTACAGTTTAGTCCTTTAGATGACAAAATCACTAGAATTACACATGTATATAAATTAATAAGTATAATCATACAATTCAAGCATAATATAAAATAACGTAGTAAGTTCCATATGAACTTGCTTGACAAAAATGACAACAGACAAGGTGTAAGGGGCTAATCTATAATTTCTTTTTTTTCTCGATTATCTTCCGATTGATTCAAATCCCGATCTATAATAATTCATTTCAATTTATCAATTCTAAACATCTTTTAACAGTCTATTATAACCATTAGTCAGTTAAATTTTTCTTTTCAAAAATTCTCTAAAGCTTTGCATTTTATTCAATTTAGTCCCTAAAATCGATATAGCTATATCTTTCAAATTTAAGCTTCATTTTTGTCTAATTTCAATTTCATCCATATATAATTCTCGATTATCTGTAATTATAGAATTTTAACATCAATTTCAAAATATTTATACTTTAGTCCCTACATTTAAAATTAATAATTAAACTTTACAAACTAGTCCTTTTTCATATCTAAGAATTAAATCTAACCAAATAACACCAATTTCATCAAGCATTCATGAATGGTAACATTTTTAAGCTTTAGCAGTTTTGAAAAATAACATACGGGTTAACTAAATCGAGCTACCAAAATCTCAAAAACATAAAAATTACAAGAAATGACTAAATTGATCATACCTAATTTTGACTAAAATTTTAAGTTTCCATATACATTTTTCTTTTCTTTTCTTTTGTGTTCTGAAGAAGATAAATGATAATAGCTTTGTTTTTCTTGGAGTTATTTAGAAGCAAGTGTCTCATGTAAGATTGTGTTAATGTGTTGTACTAGCCACTATTACAAAACGCCTGGGGGATGTCTTTGATGGGACAATTATGTCTACAAGAAGGCAGGTCTTATCATTCATTCTTACTTGATGGGATAAATGTAACATCCTGAATTTTGGGATAGAAGAAATAGGTTTTGAACAAGGGAACAATTAGAAGACTGCACATAAATATTTAGTTGTACAAGAAAGTAACATAAATGAATGTCTACTTCAGTGGTTAAGTGATTTAGGAGTGTTTGGAAGTGTCTGAGAAGTCAAGGGTTCAAGTCTTGGCTTTTGAAGGATATTTTGGTTTTGCTCTTAATTGAATCTGGACAATGGCATTTAGGCCTTATAAATATTAGTGTATGTTTTATGACACAAAAAGAGCTTGTGGTCTAGTGGCAAGGTGGCGTGTTGTGTAACTGTAAGGTCTAAAGTTCAAGTCCTAGATTGCACAATGGAGTATTTATTTTGCTGTTTGAGCCATGTATGTGGTAGAGTTGGAGTGAAATAATGCCGAAAGACATTTAAACTGGTCATAGAGGGAGTTAAAGAGAAATTGGTGGAGTGATAAGGGGAGAGATTTGTGGAGAAAATCCAGGAGTTGTTGAGAGAAAGAGTTGTGCCGAAATTGGACACTAGCACTCTAGGAATTTTGGCTAGGGGGATTGCTAGTGCCGAATTTGGCTTTTGACATTTTGTGCAATTGGAGTCTTGTGTTGTTTTCTCTGTTTGTTTGGTTCTGGTCAATTCCGTATTGTAGCTATTATTTTTGGCAAGTTTTTTCTCAGGTTTGTACATTTTTCTACTCCATTTGCTCCTTTCCTTTTCTCTCTATTGGCCGAATAACCCTCCATTCCCCCTCTTCTTTTTGCTGCCAAACCTTTTTTTCTCTTTTCCCTTTCCAGCTCCCTCTTGGCTGAATTCTGTTCCTCCCCTCCTTTTTTTCTTTGACTGAATGTTCTCCTCTCTCTCTATTTTGATTCTTACCTGGTATTATTTTATTTTTCTTTTTGAACGGAGAACTATCTCATTTCTTTGTGTGGGGTTTAGCCGATTGTACTCTTCTGTTCCATTACTTGCTGCGCTGATCTTCTTTTTGCCACTGTTGCTATTCAAGTGCTGCAAGTATTGCAGATTATCGATAAGTTGCGATGCGCCTTAGTTTTTGTTTTAATCAGTTCCTTTCCAATCTTTATCTTTAACCGAATACCCCTCATGGCCACTATTATGGCCTAGTTTCGTCTATGAAAGTCATTATTATGGTGCAGGTTATCGTTGCAGCGTGTGATCACTTTTGGGTTAGCGGTTTGGAACAGTAGGGTTGCCATTATATAAGCAAGGTAAAGATAGTGATTTTTGGGTTGTGTCTTGTAAAAGAGGGTGTCTCACCCTAACGGTTAAAGGACTGATGTTGGATATGTTGAATCTAGGTTGGGTACGTAGAGTTATGCTCTTCTCGTAATCAGGTGTGTAATCACACTCTCTTTCAACTACAAATTGGTAAAAGCCAAAATGCTGGAAAAGACAACGCTGAGACCGTAAGGGCGTGCGAACACTCGAGTGGTAAACCAAGGCCAAGAAACCCGATGTGGGACTATAAAGGCCCCTATGAGCGTTATCATGGGTTTAAGCCGAAATGGGCCTCTAAAAAGACCGAAATACCCTCGATGGGTAAAATGATCAAAATATCCTCGATGGGTAAAATAAATGATATACCCTCGATGGGTAAAATTACTGAAATACCCCTATAGGGTAAAATGACCGTTATACCCCTAGGAGATAAAATTACTGTTATGGACTTATGCTATGTCTGGCCGTTTTGCTTTATGATATTTACTTGACTATTACTCAGTATGACATATTGCATACACGTATGATCTATGACATGAAATACTGCATAGGGTTGGGATTCTAATATAGAGGAAGTATACTGTACTGGTGGCTTTGCCACAAATACTGTTACTGGCAGCTTTACTGTGTTAATGATACTGACAGCTCTGCTGCATTACTGTTACTAGCAGCTTTGCTGTGTTACTATTAGTGGCAGCATTACTGCGATATTGTTGTGTTGGCTGGGTGGGTCGATTTTATCCCCACATAGTGTGTTAGTGGTACGGAGTGGTGTGTTGGCTGGATTGGGATGGGTTGTATTACTGCATTTGCACTGTTACTGTATTGGGCTAAGGTCCACACTCTGTTACTATATTGGGCTATGGCCTACACACTACTACTGTATAGGGATCATACCCAGATTGATTTTACTGTATAGACACTTCAATGTGACACACCAGATATGGCCATAACTCTTAGGCCAGGTTTGGGGTGTTACATTTAGCAATATCAAAGCCAAGTTACAAAACTCGACTGTGGAATGGGTTTTAAAAATAGTTGGAATTTCTAGAAAAACTATTTTTGAAGTGTTTTAAAAGGTTTACAAGTGTGGTACACCGACTCTTTAGCGCCGAATCCGTCAGTTTTCTTTATACTTTAGACTGTTTGAACTAAAATTCACTGAAAGACTACTGTAGATAGTAGGACTATACTGAAACTCTTTAGTTAGAGTAAACTGAGACTGTAGGAAAAGTGGAAACTATAGGGAGACCTTGTTTTACGAAAACAAAACTCTAATTACTGCTCTTCATAAGACATCTGTTAATAATTACTGGAATTACTAACTAGTGCATAAAACTTTGTAATCTGATGATACGTTATTTGATATGAGTACAAGAGGTACACACAGACGAGGTACAATAGGCCATGGTAGAGGCCATAGAGGTACTCGAGTTGGGTCTTCGTCGTTGGGCCATATATCTAACTTGGATCTAGAGTGAAAAGTGAAAGCGTAGTGGTGGAGTCTGTGTTATGCGACTGATCTAATAATTGGAAATTTCGAGGACGAAATTTCTTTAAGGAGGGGTGAATAGTAACACCCCAAATTTTAGGCCTAGAAGAAATAGGCTTTGAACAGGGGAATAGTTAGAATACTGTACATAAATATTTAGTTTTGCAAGAAAGTGTCATAAATGAATGTCTGCTTCAGTGGTTAAGTGATTTAGGAGTGTTTGGAAGTGTCTGAGAAGTAGGGGGTTCAAGTCTTAGCTTCTGCAGAACTTTTGGTTTTGCTCTTAATTGAATCTGGACAATAGCGTTTAGGTCTTATAAATATTAGTGTCTATTTTATCATACAAAAAGAACTAGTGGTCTAGTGGCAAGGTGGCGTGTTGTGTAACTGTGAGGTTTGAGGTTCAAGTCTTGGGTTGTGCAATAGAGTATTTATTTTGCTGCTTGAGTCGTGTATGTGGCAGAGTTGGAGTGAAATACTGCCGAAGGAAGTTTGAACTTGTCATAGAGGGGGTTGAGGAGAAATCGATGGAGTGATAAGGGGAGAGATTTATGGAGAAAATCAAGGAGTTATTGAGAGGAAGAGTTGTGCTGAAATTGGACTCTGGCACTCTAGGAATTTGGCTAAGGGGATTGCTAGTGCCTAATTTGGCTTTTGACATTTGTGCAATTAGAGTCTTATGTTGTTTTCTCTACTTGTTTGGTTCTGGTCAATTCTGCATTACAGCTATTGTTTTTGGCAAGTTTCTTCTCGGGTTTGTACATTTTTCTATTCTGTTTTCTCCTTTCCTCTTCTCTCTGTTGGCTGAGTAACTGTCTCTTTTCCCATTTTCTTTTTGCTGGCAAACTTTCTTTTCTCTTTTCCCTTTCCATCTCCCTCTTGGCCGAATTCCATTCCTCCCCTCATCTTTTTCTATGACTAAGTGTTCTCCTCTCTCTCTCTCTGTATTTTGATTCTTACGTGGTATTATTTTATTTTTCCTTTTGAACTGAGAACTATCTCATTTCTTTGTGTGGGGTTTAGCCGATTGTACTCCTCTGTTCGATCACTTCCTATGTTGATCTTCTTTTTGCCGCTGTTGCTATTCAAGTGCTGCAAGTATTGCAGATATCGGTAAGTTGCGATGCGCCTCACTTTTTGTTTTTATTGGTTACTTTCCAATCTTTATCTTTAAGCCGAATACCCCTCCTGGCCACTATTATGGCCTAGTTTTGTCTATGAAAGTCATTGTTGTGGTGTAGATTATCGTTGTAGCGTGTGATTACTTTTGGGTTAGCGGTTTGGAACAGTAGGGTTGCCCTTATACAAGCAAGGTAAAGATAGTGATTTTTAGGTTGTGTCTTGTAAAAGAGGGTGTCTCACCCTAACGGTTAAAGGACTGATGTTAGATATGTTAAATCTAGGTTGGGTACGTGGAGGTTGCGCTCTTCTCGTAATCAGGTGTGTAATCACACTCTCTTTCAACTGTAAATCGACAAAAGCCGAAAAGCCAAAAAAGACGGGGCTGAGATCGTAAGGGCGTGCGAAAGCTTGAGTGGTAAACTATGGCCACGAAATCCTGTGTGGGACTGTAGAGGCCCCCATGAGCGTTATCATGGGTTTAGGCCGAAATAGGCCTCTAAGATGACTGAAATACCCTCGATGGGTAAAATGATCAAAATACCATCGATGGGTAAAATAACTGAAATACCCTCGATGGGTAAAATTATTGAAATACCCCTATAGGGTAAAATAATTGTTATACCCCTAGGAGATGAAATGACTGTTATGGCCTTATGCTATGTCTGACCGTTTTGGTTTATGATATTTATATGACTGTTACTGAGTATGATATATTGCATACACGTATGATCTATGACATGACATACTGCATGGGGTTGAGATTCTGATAGGGAAGTATATTGTACTAGTGGCTTTGCCACAAATACTGTTACTGGAAGCTTTGTTACGTTACTGATACTGATAGCTCTGCTGTATTACTGTTATTGGCAGCTTTACTGTGTTACTATTACTGGCAGCTTTGTTGCGATATTAGTGTGTTGGCTAGGTGGGTCGATTTTATCCCCACATGGTGTGTTGGTGGTACGGAGTGGTGTGTTAGCTGGATTGGGATGGGTAGCATTACTGCATTTGCACTGTTACTTTATTTTGCTAAGGCCCACACTCTGTTACTATATTGGGCTATGGCCCACACACTGCTACTGTATAGGGCTCAGGCCTAGACTAATTCTGCATGTTGTATGCTGATTGTTTGGTAGAGGATTGCACACTGATTTTTTGTAAACTCACCCTCTCTTCTAACTGTGCAGTTAATCCTAAGCCTTAGGCGATTTGGTGCTACGAGAGACTTGGAGGTGGCCACACAATTACTGCTGTTTAAAATTTGCTTTTATTTTTATTTAATTTTATGCTGGGTTTTATTTTTGTAATAAGGCCTTTAAGTAGCTTATATTTTTAATTGGGCTTTTGCTTATTTATTTTAAACTTAGAAACAAGTTTTTTTTCCAACGAGTTCAATTTTTTGAAAGACACTTCAATGTGACACACTAGATACGACCATAACTCCTAGGGAGAGTTTGGGGTGTTACAATAAAGCAGTTGAGTCACCGTGATATTTAGTGACCAACAACTTCATATCTCGATGAAGATTAAGTTTTTCGTTGTTCGAACGGTCGTCCTAAAATGGTGAGTTCGTAGGTGACCTTCCAATTTCAAGACATTTTCTAGCTTGCCACGTTTCATATTGCAAATGGAGGGTATAACAATTCCCTTGGTATGTGTGGATGAATAATTGCGTCTTCTTTTAATCTTAGGAACATCTTCGATGCTGTTGTGTTGGTAACATAATTGGTATTATAATTTATTATTTTATATATTGTTTCTTTCTCACCTATTGTCATTTACATAGGTTAATAGTAGAATGATGCTTTTAACAAGTTGTGGTTATACTTACTGAACAATAGTTGCTCATTCTTTTATCCCCTTTTCCTTTTCAAATATATAGTGGATAGTGGTGGAGAAGCCAAGTATTTTAGAAGCTGAAAGGCTAACATAGGAGCCTAGTTAGCATTTTAATCATTTTTTTTTTGGACAATAGGACTCTAATTTGAAATAACACAACTTGTGTTACTAAGCTCTTGCACCTTTTTCTTTAAGAGAAATGTGGATAAGAAACTTGTTATTAAATAAAAGGCTTTATATTATATTAGAGACAATACTCCATCTTTAGCTTAGAATTAAAACTCTCAAGTCATAGTTGGGATCATTTTACCAATAAAGGACCATTTTAACTTTATTTACGAAAATGGGCCAACTTTTTCATTATTTACCGAAAAGGGCCGAAATATGCAAAACACTCCATGTAGGAGCATTTTTGGGTGAAATTTCAGCAAACTGAATTTTATAACAAATTTTACATTCCCACTCATAATGAGGTAAATTTTATATCAAATTTTACAATTATTACATAGATTTAAAATATAATTGTATGCTAAAAATTTATTTAGTTAGGTGGAACCATTCGGCGAGTTATGTTGGAATACCTATCGCTTTTGAAGATATACGACTTCTATCAGACCAACGGTCGGAAGCACAAGTATTATATAAAATATATATACATAAAATAGTCGTTTCATATTTAGTATTTTCTACTATGTATATAACTAATATTTTTATCACGTTCATCTAATTTCAATGGACACCATACGAAGATCCGACAATTTAGACAGTAAGTCTGAATGAATTCTTTCAAAATCTGAACATTTGGCATGTTAAGGTCCCATTGGTCAACTATGCTACTATTGAGATGCACCAGACGAATAGAGTCTTACGATAATTTAGATTCCGACAATCGATTCCCGTGGCACCTGAGGTGCTAGATGATGAGCACAAAATTGACTTATGGTAATAGAATACAATTTGGCTGGTATTCTTCTCGAAATATATCAAAATTTGGGAAAATCGGCATGATCATATACCTACTCGTGAACAAATCATCGCTCCAGAGTTAGCGTGCCCGCCGGATTACATGTCATGGTTTAAAATTGATGGCAAGCCATATTTACTGTCAGAAAGCAGAGGCGTCGACAAATTCACTTTGAAAGGCAATAACGTGGCCCTTTAAATCCAAGGAGAAGGGATAATGGCACGGGCCCACCAACAGTGCCCAGACAACTACCAGGCCCAATGCCTAAACCAACGACACCCACACTACAGCCCCTTCAGATTATGCCAGGTGCATATCCTAGCCCTTATATGTATCCTAACCCTTATATGTTTCCTTTTCCTAGTCCTATGCCAAGTTGAAATGCATGGCCCAGCGTATCTCCTTTCCCGATGACTCTGACTCAACCGATGATATATAGGCCATCATCGTAGGAGGGATCGCACGAGGCACTGTCGGGGAGCTCATCTTATTACTAATCCCCATCACCTTGTGGGATTGAAACACCTCCATCGTGGGGTAATACAAACACCTCCGCGTTCTTTATTCTATTAAGGTGGGTCATCCTCCCAACACCCACAACCATAACCCCCACCGGAAGCTACACCAATGAGTAATCTAGCTCATAACCCTCAACCACCCCCATATGGCACTAATTTCAACCGGCACA
>JABFAF010279627.1:0-25109 GCA_013677275.1 Gossypium schwendimanii
ATAAGATTATAAGTTAATATTGGTTGGTTATATACATATGAGTATGTGTTATGTTAAGGCTATAATATGGCATGTTTTAAATTAGTGCATAAATTAATATGATATAGGCAAATAAGAATGAATTTGGTATCTTTACAATTTTGATTTGAATGATGTTTAAATTAATATGTTTTGATAATATAATTGTNGTACCTATGAGGGTACATTGGTTAGACATCTAGGTTGATTATTTTGACATGTTTTGAAGGTATTTGATCGTATTTTGAATTGGTTGAATAAATGATTTTAAAGTTGCTTGGTGTTCAAGATTTCAGGGAATTGGTAAACTTGATGTCTAAGGTTTACTTTAAGTTCACACGGCCAGACACACGAGCGTGTGACTAGACCGTGTGAGACACACGGCTAACACATGGGCGTGTAATTTGGCCGTGTGTCTCCTACAACTTAAAAATTTCAAAACAGAATGCTCAGGTATTTTCATATGAGCAGAGACACGGGCGTGTGTCTCAACCATGTGTGGCACATGACCTAGCACACGGGCGTGTGTCTTAGCCGTGTGACATAAGTCAGTGAGCACCCAATTTTGGACATGACCTAAGATATTGGTGTGTCTCTTGACCGTGTGAGCCACACGGCCTGGCTACACGGGCGTGCATCCCCTATTCCTTTAAAAAAATTTGATGTTTTCAGAAAAATTTTCTAAGTACCCGGTTTAGTCTCGATTTGTTTCTAACACATATTTTGAGCCTCCAAGGCTCATTAAATAGAAACTATGATTAATTTATGATATGTATGTTAAATGTTATATATAATGTCCGTATTTGATCTAAAAAGTTAGGTAATGCTCCGTAACCCTGTTCCGACAACGAATAAATGTTAGTGGGTGTTAGATGAAAGTAAAATAAAGTAAAAACTTTCTAGTTTTGTGTTTGATTCGAATTCGTTTGAACCTACACTCGAAGCAGTTTGTGGTACGAGAATAGGAAAGAAGGTCGTTCAATTGAAAGCCAAGAATGACAAGATTCATCTAGATAAAAACACAAGTGTAATTTCGATAAAGGGTTTATTGTTATGAATATAAAAAATTGGCTCGGTTTTTAAAATTTTAATTTTTTTACCGTGCAAAAAAACCATTTTCAAACCAAATTTTTTTCAACACTTCAAGGGTGGTTAGCTTAATACAAGAGTACACGCCAATGACTATGGTTGACTTGTAAATGCTGCCTGCTTACGGTTCGGATGACCAACTAGATTCGAGAAAAATAATTTTTCCACCACTTGTTATGAACATTCGATCTATGCATTAGAGTCTTTCCCTACTATAAGCCACTTATACAAGTTGATGGAACTTGGTTTTATGGGAAAGATGCACAAATCCTCCTTATTACAGTTGCACAAGACGATAACCAAAACGTACTATTGATAGCCTTTGCCATTGTGGAAGGTGAGAACATGGAATCGTTGCAATTTTTCATGACTGACTTGTGGAGGCATGTTTTAATACAAGAAAATATTTGATTATTGTCGATTAACCAGAAAGGCTAATTGTGACGATTAGGCGTTCTGATGTTTTATGGAGATCTGTGTATTGCATCAGTCACATTGTGATTAACTTTTTTAGGGACTTCAAGAATGCAGATTAGCGTAAACAAGCCATGTACATGGGTAATTCAACGATCATGTTTTTTTTTTTTTTAATCTTTTGACTACATTTAGAAACTCAAAAGAAACATAACAAGATATATAGAAATATGTACGTAGGGTTTGGGCTAGAATAACATCGTTTCAAACAGATGATGGTGAGGCTTCAGGATAAAACGAACAGTGATGTCGTGTTAATGTCGTGTTGAAGTGTACACGACATCGTTATGGACATATGACCACCAACCTCATAGAGTCTGTTAATGTCGTGTTGAAGTGTACACGACATCTGCCCATTTCAGATGTTTTCTCAGCTATATTTTACATGCTAACAACCTTAATCCAAGAATGAGGGAGAAACAAGCAAATCAGATGGAGGCGGGACACATTCAATGTGAGGAGGTTAGGAAAACAACGACAGTCAACATACAAAGAGCAAGGTCAATGTCCATACAACTATATTCTGACACTTGGAAATTTTGCAGGTGACAGAGTTTACCGACCATCGAGCATGTATCTGGGCCATGTTCTACGGAGTTGATCTCCAAAACAGTTGGTGCGACTACGGGAGGTTCTAGACTTTTTAATACTCATGTGCACACGTTGTTGCAACATGTGAATGGGCCAATATCGATTGTTACCAATATATCGGTGAGGTGTACACGTTGGAACACACATTACGTATTTGGGAAAACGAGTTCCCCATCTTCAGGAATGTTTCGACATGAGAAATGTCTTCGCCTACATTTGAGTTGCTCATAAGCTCAGGCAACTTAAGGTGCCCAAAGGTCAGCCACAAGCCAACAGGATTCAAAATGACATGGACTTCCATCTTAGACAATCGCCGTAGTCAATGCGAATATAAATTTATGTACCTGAAGTTTGAATGTATTTTAAACATTATAAATTGTATTTTATTGTTGAATTATAAATGTAAAATAAGTATGAAACAAACACAAATTAAATAACAAAATAACAACAAATAAAGAAATCAACAAATAACAACAAAAAGAAGTAAATAAAAAAAAATAAATTGATAGGAAGAAACTTTTTGAATTACAATTTTTAATTTAAACAATTTATTAATTATATTTGTTTCTGAAAAATATTTGTTCCTATAAATAATTATAAAAATAATTTTTAAAAAATGAGGGAAAAATGAAACATTGTTACAAATTCAAATAAAGTTTATTAGAAAAAAAATGGAACAATTACTTCACATTTACATGTATCAAAATTGATGGCCGGATGGAGTTTTTCGTTGGGTGAAATGTTGTGATGGCCTTCATTGACGTTTGGGTTGTTCGCAATAGCCGATCAAGAGTTTAATGTTTTCCTTACCTGAACCCACATTCTTATCATCTATTAACGAACCTAAAGGTGTATCAAAGTAACACTAAAATTTGTATGTCCTAAAGGTTTGACCGAGAGGTGTGGAGTACTGGGTGCAAAGCTAAACATATGAACTGTCATTTATGACCCTTATAGTTGATAACCAAGATTGGAATCGAGCATCTCCGAACAATAGGAGTAGCCTTGGAACTCTGGCGCAAAATTGTCATTGTGCAACTTCGGATGATAAGAACTACCCTTTGGTTGTGTTTGTGTTCTCGCAGGTTCGAGCTCGAGAGCAAGATGCAGATGTCTTTGGTGAGGATGAGAGTGACTTGATCCACTTTGCTAATGTCCCTCTCGGTGCATGTGTCTAGGGATTACCATTGTTATAGTGACATGAACAAAATAACATAACTAAAATAATTACATGACATTAATATAATATTATTTTGAAAAAAATACCTCCTCCCCGATGTATGTCTCAATAATTTTTTGTATACAATGAGAGTTTTCGACTTCCCAATCCCCGGACAAGTACATCATTTGAAAATAAATCAAACTTGTTAGATAACATTTTCATAAAAAATAATTCTTAATCGATGTTTAATTTTTTTTTTACCTATTTACAAGTGGGAAAATGTATTGTTGATGACTAAATGATGCCAAAAATAGCGTGTTGTATAGTACCCATGACTACAGCAGTAGCAAGCACCCACCTATATATTCTGTATCGTGCTTTGTCGCTTGACAAAGCTCACAGTAAAACGCTGCTAATACCGCTGAACCCCAACTATACGGACGAGCAACTTGAAAATCAACCAACAGAGTTAAGTACATCAGATGGACTTTATTATTACATGAACCCAACATGAGTATCCTTTATTAGCTTTAGTATATAAGCATGAGCAACGCATATCTTCTCCCACTCAAAGATAATATTCGGTAAGGTTTCAAATTTTTGTTTGAGTCAGGAAAATTGGTAAGCTTAGCATCACCATCACCCAATGATTGCACAAGCAACTAATAGCAAAGTAACGCAGGTTCGATCGTTTTACTTAAACCCGTGACCACAACATTGTCAACTGGGAGACCAAGTTGCAATGCAACATCTTTTAAGGTAATGGTGCATTTCCTACACGACAAATGAAACGCGTGAGTCTCCAGGTGCCACCTCTCAATCAAGACGGATATTAAGTTGGCCCTAAGCTCAAATGTCATAATCAATGCCGTCGCTCCAAATCCTGCAACATCCAAATGGGGGAAAATACGTTTTTCTGGTCGTTAGCTCGGACCATGGACACATGCTCCCAATACGCGGTACTCACCTTGCCCATAACAAATTACCATATTAATTAAATGTCAATTAAAAAAATAATGACAAGCAAATTTATAAAATACCCGTAAATAACAAGTAGCAAATTTTTTTTTACCAGCACACATTAATCATCATGGCAATGTTATCGGATGTTTTGATCAATGAGCCTATTTCACATAAATAAAATTGAATGAACATATCATTTTAAAACAATAACACTTCCACCTAATTTAGCAAAACCCATTTTTGTAAATAACTTTTTTTAAAAAAATAAAAATTTTACATAATAAGTGACAGGTGGGAGGCATAGATTTTACCTTCCATAAGTGAGGTGCAATTTATATATAAAGAAAAAAGATTTCGAAAATTAATTTTCTAAACACCGTGAATAAAGAAAAAGAAAAAGTCTTTCCAAGAAGCATAAGTCCTTAGGTGTTAACGAAAAGCTAAAAGTATAATAAAAAATTATTAACGAACAAAATTATATTTTTATATATCTATTTAATATACAAAGTAAGGCCCAAATGACCATAAAGGTCCAACAAGTGAACGTTGGCTGTTTGCAGTGGCGGATGAAGTTTAGGCGGTCACATTAGGCCCGGGTCAGATCAACGAGGAACGCGGATCCGTCTTGACGGTTGTTGTTACTGGACCGGAGTACGGAGAGAGATTTGTTGAGAATTCAATTCAAAGCTTTTACCATCTTCAACCGTTCCCTCTCTCACTTTCTCATTCCAAAAACCCTCAAAAAAGAAGAAGAAAAGATCCAAAATTATTAGCTTGTAATTCATCCTCCTTCCCCGGTCATTTCATTTCCGATTCCCAACGAGATCGGTACCCGTTGGTCTTTGTCCCCTAATGGCTACCAGAAATCGGACCGTCCAGTACAAAAAAACCAGGGATGCAGTGAAGAGCGTTCGAGCTCCTCTCTCTTCCTCAGCCTCCAGTTCCGGCGGTCCGGTTATTGAAATGGTTAATGCTTCTTTCCTTCGCTCCAATCGCTCTTCCTACGCTCCTCTCAGCACTGAAGAAGACCCTGGTCCTTCAAGGTAACCGATTTTCTCTCTTAATTCTTTTTCTTCATTAAAATAAAGTAATTGTATTTGCTTAATAATTTCTATCAATATCTTTTTTTATTTTATTTATTATTGCGGTAGTGGCGCGTTTACGATAGGTTTACCGCCGTCGTGGGTCGACGATTCGGAAGAAATAGGGGTTAATATTCAACGAACTAAGGCCAAGATGGCGGAGTTAGCCAAAGCTCATTCCAAGGCTTTGATGCCTTCATTTGGAGACGGCAAAGAAGAGCAACGCGCGATTGAGGTTTTGACCAAAGAAATTACAGATCTATTAAGGAAATCTGAGAAGCGATTGCGAAATCTTTCGAACAACGGATCTTCCGAGGATTCCACTCTCCAAAAAAACGTACAGGTAAATACTAATAATTCTCGTTCTTGAACAATGTGGATTCTTTGTCCTAGCTTCACTTATAGATCATGAGAATTTGGTATAAATTAATCTCTGATTATTTATGCAGTGATTTACTTCTTTATTTTTTTGTTAAATTCCTCTTTCGGCAGCGTTCGCTCGCAACAGACCTTCAGACACTATCCGTGGAGCTGCGGCGGAAACAATCAACTTACTTGAAACGGCTACAAAAGCAAAAAGAGGTTTGTTTGGATTGTGTTTTGGTTAGGTTCAGGTTAATCTCTATGAAGCTTGCTGCTGCAATGCACGATGGTTGTATGCCCTGCTTAACTTTGTATATGTATTTGTTTTATGGTGTTGGAACAGGATGGTGCTGACTTGGAGATGAATTTGAATGATAACAGATATCGATTGGACGACGATGACTTCGGTGGCATGGTAAGCCCTTTCCTTATTTGTACTTAGTTTTGCTACTGTTTCAATAGGTGGAATTATTAGGCTGTACTAGGTGTTAAGGCCTACGGGATTTCAATTTCTACTACCAAGTGAGTGATGCTTTTGTAGAAATTTATATGTCAAACTCAGCTGAAGTGTACTTTTGTTATTGGAATTTGCTTTGAACAAAGTTCACGTGTTTTGGAAATGTTTTGGTATATGATTGATTGCAAGGACTGAAAAATTTATGATGGTCTAGTACTCCAGTACAAACAACATGATGGGTGATTAATGCAGGGTTTTAATGAGCACCAAATGAGCAAGCTGAAGCAGAGTGAGTTCTCAACTGTAGAAAGGGAGAGAGAGATTACGCAGGTACCTGAATACATGTTGTTTATCGTTTCAATGGCAGTTCCCTTCTAATGAATAAAGTTGTTTTGCAGGTTGTCCAGTCTGTAAATGAGCTTGCTCAAATCATGAAAGACCTCTCAGCCCTTGTGATAGACCAGGTTTGACTCGCATCTTTCTTTTATGTTATTAACTGTGGTTGTTCGATACTAACTGAGTTTTGTATTTAAAATCTCCAATCAGGGCACAATTGTTGATCGAATAGACTACAATATCCAAAATGTTGCTACATCAGTCGAGGAGGGCTTCAAACAGCTCCAGAAGGTGTTAGATATTTCTGACCCATGCTTGCACATACACATAGGCAAAAACTCATCTGCTAATGTTGCAGTCATATCCTGAACTCCCCTCCCCAAGCCCCTGGATACCAAAGATCACCTCTCATTTAGTATTCGATGACTTGTGTATTCAATGTGTGCATTAGTTGTTATTCGGTCCCTCAGTTGTTGCAGTTTTAACAAAACTTGAGAGTTGTGTATGACTTGTATTGGAATTGCAGGCTGAACGAACACAGAAGAAGGGAGGGATGGTGATGTGTGCAACAGTGCTGGTTATTTTATGCTTCATCATGATAGTCCTATTGATCCTCAAAGAGTTATTGCTACAATCGTTTTAGGGTACAGTACTAACAGCGGCTTAACCCCCTAGTTTCACATGATTCATCATGTATATATGATGTTCCCGAGTAAGATGGAGGCTGATGATAATAAATATAAACTGCGTTGTAAATAGTTTCGTAATGGTAATGCACTGTTTTTTCCGTAGAAAACACATTTTTAACGTTGTAATGAGGCGAGTTTGTTTTAGTTGTAACGATTCATTCTTTGTGGGAAATGCTCAAACTAATGAAAAAGTGGAATGCATTACAGTGATCGTCTTGTCTGCCTTGAACTCTTGATATTCTAACTAATGTAGCGGAATACAAGGTTGACCCTTCCTTAGTTTCAAAACTACCGTGCTATGTTCAATCTTATCTGACTATGGTTGATTATCTATAATCGAGGAAAATAATGTCATCTACCAATCATAAAATAATAATTACTATAACCAAACCTTCAAGTTATGGCTTTTGTTTCTTTCGCTTGTTCATGAAATAACATTTAGTTAATCAACGGGATATTTCTAAGGTTCCTCACGGGTTGCAAAATAACCATTAAAGATGTTAAATTAAATTTTTTTTTATCATTAAACTTATAACATATTAAAAGATCTAATATATACTTAAAAATTATTAAAATATTAATTAAATGCTTAATTGTAATATCTTAGTTAATACATAATTATATCAAATTATAATTAAAGGAGTAAGAAAGTTAAAAACATTTAATTATTTTCATAAAAATAAATAAAAAAGTAAAAAGAAATTAAAAACTTAAACAAATAAAGAGAACCTAAATTTTAATTAGTTAAAATATTTATTATTAAAGTGAGCATGTTGATAATCATTTTAGTAAAGAATCATATTTGATAATGAATATTGAAAAACTCATACATGAGTTTACTATAAAATATAAAATTAATGTCTTGAGAATATCCAAATATATAAAAGAGAAAATAGATAATAGTAAAGATTGGAGAGTGAAACAATTAAATGTAATGGATGTTAGCATTATACAGAATTAATAATGAAAAGTAATAGATACTAATAAATGAACTAATTAATAAGAAAGAGAAAGAAGGTAGTAATTTTCGGGTAGACCGCAGCTTCTTTTCAACAGTTAGAAGAACCTATAGACTTCGGAGCTAAAAAGGCGTCCCAACTTAACAACCCATCCATAAAAAAAAAACAAACAAACAAACAACAGCAACACAGTTCTCAATATAAAAAGAAAACCAAACAACCTTAAACCCTAGAGATTGTATCTCTCTATCTCAGCCTTATTCATCAATAGTTTGGATACCAACATATCGGACAAGTCAAGAGATGTGAAGTGGATAAAGGTTTAGCCACCAGCTTCTTCAAACAGTTGAAAAGAAAATTTTAAAATTCGGTAATTGAGAAAAAGAAGGTGTGCAATGACTATGGCTGGTGAATTCCCGGCTGGGTTGAAGATTCTCATTGTTGATGATGATAGAACATGTCTCTTAGTATTGGAAAGAATGCTCCGGAAGTTTTCATACCAAGGTTTGTTATGTATAACATTCATCCTATTATACTTCCAATTTTTTACCACAATCAATGCTCCTCCTCCTTGTTTGTTTGTTATTGTTGGTTTTATTTTCCTTTAATCATGATTTGACACACTGGTATGTAATTAATATATAGTGATGATTGATGTGATTGATTTTCAGTTACCAAGTGTCAGCAAGCGAGGGAAGCCCTTGCTCTGCTTCGACAAGACAAAAACAGATTTGATATCGTCCTATGTGATTTACATATGCCTGATATTAATGGATTTGAGCTTCTTCAGATCATTGAAGTAGAGATGGATTTACCGGTTGTTAGTAAGTACAAAATACATGCATTAGTTTCATGTTTTTCAAAATATTCCTTTTTCACTTTTTCAACGTTTATGGCGATACAGTGATGTCTTCTGATGATGGAAAAGGAGTTGTTATGAAGGGTATAGTCCATGGAGCTTGTGATTATTTGGTAAAACCAGTTCGCATGGAAGCTATTGGACTCATTTGGCAGCATGTGGTTCGCAAGAAGAACAAACGTTTCTCGGGAGAAATTACTAGGTCATTGCCATTACAACGGGCTGACAATGCCGTCCCGGCAATGGATAAAAGAAGCCTGAAATACCGGAAACGGACAAGTGAAGACGAAGATGTAGCTGAGGATGGGGAATCCTCCGAGGGGAAGAAGCCGAGGATGGTTTGGACACAAGAGCTCCATGATTTGTTCGTTGCTGCTGTAAATGAACTAGGGCGTGGTAGTATGTACTCTACCTCTATACATCCCTTAAAGTTTATTTACCAAAATGCTTTGTCTTGACAAATGTTATTGCAGATGCTGTTCCTAAGAAAATTTTGGAACGTATGCAAGCTATGAATGTGTCTTTTCTTACAAGAGCCAATATTGCCAGTCATCTTCAGGTGAACTTTATACTACGCAAGAATATATTTAACTTGTCTTACAACTCATATCTTAAATTACATGTTGCAGAAATACCGCATGCATCTTCAAAAGGAAGGTGCAGTACCCTCCAGTGATAGCAGAGATGTGAATGCTTATATTGACAACCGCAACCTACAATTTCAACCTTCACCCACTACTCCATATCAACTTCCAATGCAAAATCTAATCACCGAGAGAGCCAATGAAAACGTATTAAGTATAGCTCCAAGTCATGTTGATGGAGGGAGCAATATTTTCAACTGCAATATTGCCTCGGAATCAAGTTGCTCTCTCCCAACTCAAGTCACCTTGTATGATCTCTATCGAGCAAACCTGTTATACCAGAATGATTTTCCTCCTACTAGTAATGGTGTTGCTATCTCTAATGACAATGAATTTCCTCCTAACGATGGTGTTGCCAACTCTAATGATGAAAGTTTGTACTGTAACGTAGTAGACGGTACGGAGCTTTCGAACCCATTTTCAGCTGTTGCAGTAGACGGTACGGAGATTTCGAACCCACTTTCAGCTGTTGAGGAGTTGATCCACGAGCCCTCATTTTTGGTCGGACAATATGATCAACAAGCCTTCTTTCGTGGACCAATTTGAATAGGGTTAGCTAAAATTGTTCACTGATATGTTATTTGACGGATAAGCCTTTTGAAGATTTTCTTCGCAAAACAAATCCTGGTTTTCTATCCTCTGTACGTCTCGTGCAGTTCTATTTGTTTTATTTAGACATTAAATTAGTTCAAAAATTTCTTTCAATGTTACATATCCTTTCCCTTCTTCTTATATGTATATAAAGATGTAAGACTTTGACAAAGAGGAGCTTGCTTCTATATTAGCGATAAAAGTCTTCATACATGTGAAGGATTACACTTACTGCAAACAAATGGATGAATGGTTGAATATATGCTACTGAATAGCGATACCATAAAAGTTTTCTATATGCAGTAGTAGTTCAATGCTAAAAATCCACCTCTAACCCAGAGGTATCGAGGCTAAGAAGGCAACTGAAAAAAGAACTTGGAGTAGTTGAAATAACAAATTTGTCCCAATGCGGTCACTACTGCATTAGCAATAGAAGAGCAAGTGTTAGAAAGCCAAAAACGCTGCTTCTACCACTGACCATGGGAGCTTTGCTAGGAAGTCTTGTGGGAAGTTCACATTCCTCTCCGTTAAACAATACTTTTGTCGGGAACCCATCACCGGCGGCCACTTCGATTTCCGGTGTGGACTTCTTCTTGAAAGAGATAACTGATTGTTGAGTGCCGGGAACACGTGGATCCTTTTTCGGTTTGGCACCATCTGTTTCGGCTAGAAGATAATTCAAACCCGGACGACCTTGCATGAATAGTGTATTGTTGGAGCCAAGCAACTTGCTTCCATTGAAGGTGTAGACTTCTTCAAAGCCTGGTACTGCTTTATCCAATTGAACTGCTGCAAACCAGTCTTCAAAGCTAGAATCACCCCAGTTAAAAAGAGTGATCCTTGCAGTCCATCCATCTTTATGATCTGATAATAAGTGCCAGTTTATGCTAACTCCACAGTTATCTCCACAAGGCAATGGATTAGGAACTGATCGTCGTTTTATATCAGCCCACGACAATGCTTCAGCAGTCCTGTTCTCGAAAGGGATAAGAAGAGCATCGGGTCGTAGAAGTAGAGCCGGCTCTGTAGCACTGCAGGTTTGGCTTGGGTTGCTGTTGCAGCCACAGGCACATGTATTGCATGGAATAGCAGAATCATTGAAGAAAGCAGAGTATGAAACACAACATCTTGGAACTGCCTGCTTGGATTGTGTTATATTGCAAACCACTTGCCAACTAGCAATTGATGCTGTTGCTGATGGCAAACCACTTGGATCAGGGAATTGACTCGGGGTAACTCGTATCGGAGACCCGCATTCGTATTCCGGATTCATAGTGCCTTTGATCTTCCAGTTCTGAGGTGGAACTAACTCTGTTCTATTCAAGTCTGGTGGCATTTTGTAGACTTGCATGTTGAAAGATGATATAGACTTGCTAGGATCCATTAAAGGAGGCAGAATGGTCCCGTTTCGACAGCAAAAGGGAATTCTTCCAAGGATCGAGTCATTGGCTCTTGTGGGAGGCAGGTCAACAATAGTAGGCCTTCTCTCACAATTCAATACCTGCGAAAAATCCATTTCTTTGTAGTGCTGACCTTGCCTGCCGAAAATGCAGTCTGTTGTATCAACAACATAAGGGTAAGCTCCTCTCATGGCATAAATGAATTCCTCCCTCATCCAATCAAAGCTCAATTGCCATTTATCAAGGCGACCAAGAGGGTTATGAATTGAGATTGAAACCTGAGCCCAGTAATTATCACTATATGCCCTTATCACGTCATACATGATTACAAGATCACCTTCTTGCCTGGCCAAGAATTCATCATTTACCCCATTGTTCGAATCAGAGTTTAGATCATCTTGAATGCAGCATACATGCATCACATTGTTCCCTATTGAAAACCCACAAAAATTAACTCAACAATGAATAGAATTGCAGGTAGATTTCCAAGTTTTAAATTCCTAAGACAGATTAGGTAGCTAAACAAGAAAGTAAAATATATCAATGGAATACATATCAAATTTTCACATTTCAATATATATATATATTATTACTTTCCTTAGACTTTCATAAAAGAAATATTAATTCTGAGTGCAACTTAGGGTTTATCTGGTCAAAATATTAACATACATATAACAGGTCAAAGTTGAAATGTATTCATGCATTAAAGCCTTAAATGTTGACTTTTCGACAAAACTTATACTAGAAATTATTTAGGGTTTGTTTTCATACAGCAGAGTTTTTTTAATCATGGGGATGTATTCATTTTCTCATTACGTAAAGCTACAAATTATCATTTTCAACAATTAATTAGAACAGCAAATTTCCTTAAGGTTCCTCTGTTTTATAGAATTATTTTACCTACTATGTTCCCAATTAGTGTTCTTGAATAAAAAAATATTCACAAAAACTATTTTCATTAAAAAATATATTAGACCTTCATTGGTGGCGTTAAGACAAGAATACCCATCGTTAACGAGACTAATATTAAGCGGCATGGGAACATCCGGAGCTCCGACACCGAATTGAGTACCCACTAAACCGACCCTAACCTCCATTTGTGCCCTGTCCCCGGCAGTCTCCACAGCCGATTTAAGGTCAATGATGGGGAAGCCGGCGAGAACGGTACCGTTTCCAACCTCAGCAGGGAAGGAACTCCCATCGGCCAAAACGGCGTTAGAAGCAGAGACCAAGAGCTCCTGGTGCTGAAACCCAACGAAGGCTCTCCAAGACTTGAGCTCGTGACGTCCGTTGTTGAGAACAGTTAAAGTGGACTCGAAACGGTAGGCTTGGTTGGTGGGGTCGGTGGGAGGGATGGCATGGCCTCCAGTGTAGTTGTACGATAAGAAGATCCCGTTGCATGAGTCGGAGGGGGGAGGTGGTGCTGGCGCCGGGGAAGGGGTCTGGGGTTGAGAAAGTGAAGTGTCGAAGAGAGAAAGCAAAAGCAAAATGAAAGAGAAGATGATAGAATGGAGTTGGGCGGGAACAGCCATGGTTGATGATGTGGTTTCGATTCGAGAGGGAGGAAATAGTTTTGAAGGAATTCAAAGTGGAGAGATTGGTTTGATTAAGTGAGAAAATGGGTTTAAAGAAATGGAATTGGTAAATGGAGAGCCGGCTATGTTTCCCTTTCTTCTTCACTGCAACTTGGCTGGCATAAGTAAAATAGTGGGAACCGGTCTTTGCACTCTTCTTTCATTTGCTTCTTCTATCTTTCTGTTCTTTTCAAATTTTGCTTTTTTATAGAGCCGGTCTTACTTGCTTAAATTTGGTTGGTAAATTATTAAAATAGTCACTTTTGTTTAATTTAAGTTACATTTTAGTCATTTATATTTAAAATGTTATGTCTTAGTCACTTACTTTATTGTGCTGTAACCTTTTAGTCACTAAATCATTAATTTCTGTTAACGATGTAACTATAAACTGACATGATACATTAAATTATCATTTCAAACAAAAATTTTAAAGTTAATGTATACAATCGATCCCTATACTTTTTCGTTTTGAGTAATTTAATTTTTTTCTTTTCTTTATTTTCCAATCTCTTCTGCTTCTCCCTTTGTTTTCCACCCTTTATTTCTTTTAGCGTAGTTTTTCTATATTTTCCATTTGTTAAAACTAGTCCCTATACTTTTATTTTTTTTGAACAATTTAATTTTTTTCGAGTGAGGCAAGCTTATAGACTAGTTTTAACAAATGGAAAATATAAAAAAACTACGTTAAAAAAAATGAAGAAGGGAGGAAAACAGAGGGAGAAGCAAAAGAGAATGGAAAATAAAGGAAAAAAAAGGAAAGTTAAAAGAACATAAAATAAAAAAATTTAAATTGCTCAAAACGAAAAAAATATAGGGACCAATTGTAGAATTTAACCTAAAATTTTCATTTGAAATAATAATTTAACGTGCCATGTCAACTTAATGTTACACCGTTAACGACAATTAACGGCTTAGTGCCTAAAATGTTATAACGCGATAACGTAAGTGATTAAAACGTAACATTTGAAACATAAGTGACTAAAATGCAACTTGAGACAAATAAAAGTGATCATTTAAGTAATTTACTCTCTTTTTTTAATCTAACTTGTATGACCGAGTTTTATTGTTTTTTAAAGCATTTTTTTTATGTTTATGGTTTTTGAAATTTGTAGCTTTACATAAAGATAAAGATGACTAAATTATTAGTAAGTTTATGTTTTGGATATTTAAATTTAAAAGTTATAAAATAGTCATTGAATTATTTGAAAGATTTCCTTTAAGTAATTGAATTATTTGAAGAAAGCTATTTAGATTTTGGTGGCATTCAAAATTATTTAATGAAAAAAACTGAATTGTAGAAGAAAAGGGGAAAGAGAACATTCAAATAATTTAGTGACTAATTTGTAATTTTTTAAAATTAAATAACCAATACGTAAACTCAATAATAATTTAGTCAACTAATTTACCCTAATTAAAAAATAAGAAAGAAAATTATCATTTCAACTTGTAGTTCATATCGAGCATCTAAAATTAGAGATGCAATTATTTTTATGGTAAATTACAGTTGCATCATTAAGGTTTTTATTTATTTTTTTGGTTATAAAATGGTTTTTAATTTTTTAATTTTTTTTCTTTTTCAGTTACTATCTTTTAAATTTGGTATAATAATAAATTTAGCTTTTGATGTTTACACATTATACCAATTTAGTCTTAACTTTTAAATATTTAGCCCTCAATTTTCATATGTTATATAATTTTATCCTATTTTTTTTATATGAAATATGATTTAATACACAATGTTTAAATTAGAAAAAAAAATCAAAATTATATATATATTTTTTTAAAATTGTTTATTATTAAATTAAAAAAAATCCTCAAATACATTGTTTTCCTTATCCTTCAAATAACTAAGAATTTGATATCTTTCAAATCTCAATGATAATTAATCCATTTTTGCTATTAGTTGACAACTATTGATGAAGCAAACCAAAACTCAATAAATTATTATTTTTAAACTATTAGACTTACAATCGAATTGAATTAACGAAGCAGATACGTTTTTTTTATTATTTTGAAGCAATTGAATTGACTATTTTTCAAAATTTAAGTCATTTTGTTTCTTGTTGTTTATTTTTCATTGAATCGAATGCATGAACAATATCGGCAAGGTCACAAAGAAAAGCAAAACTATAAAAGGATTAAACTACACTATGTGTAAATATTGAGGGTTAAAGTTATTATTATGCCAAACCTAAAAGATACCGCGTTTCTCATTTAATGGTTAATGACCAAAAAGAAAAAAATTAAATAATTAAGTGAGTATTTTATAATTTTTCATAATTTACTAACTAAAAAATAAACTTAACAAGAATTGAGTGACTACTATTGTTGTTTACCCTTATTTTATTATAATTTTGTATTTTGTAATATTTCATTTAACCACCGTTTAATAATTCACTGCCACGTAATATTCGTAAGGAGTTTAAAAGTAATTTCATTTTTTAAAAAAATGGAACAGAGGGGCCCATGATTATAAGCTTCCGGCTCGTTTGGTGACTCGTCCTCTTGAAATACGGGCCTTCTGTTTCCTCAAAAGCCCATATTAAAATGAAAACCCAAAAAGAGTACCCTTAGTCATTCATATGTATTTCTATGCTTTATTCCTGATATTAAAAAAAGATCTGTACTAAACATAAAATAAAAAAAAGGTGGTTTCAGTTAATTTATGTTCCGATTCTTATCATTTTTCTTAAATTTGTTTGGTCATCATGCATGTCGTCCTATATGAACAAGTCTCTTCTTTTTCTATGCTTCTCTTTTGAGAAATTATGCTGAAGATGGTTGGCAAGGTTCTGTTGAACCACGTGTATGAAATAAATTTTAAAGTTAATTTTGCATGGCCTGCATAAACTAAGATTCAGTTAGTAGCCCAGTGAGACATTTGCATGGAGAAGCGAGGCAAATAATCATCGACAACACGACATGTATATATTGTTCCTTTTTCAAAAAAAACATTATATAATTAGTTGGTTGTTTTTAATCAAAATAAAACAGACGCTTGAAATTGTTATTAGTAAATCAGATACATGCTAATAAATGTCGGGAGGAAAGAAAAACATGTTTATTTAAACTCCTTACAATTTAAACATGTTTATTTAATTAATTATCCAATTTAAACTCTGTATATAGTTAATGAATAACTTGTTTGCCTTTGGGCTCCTTTTTTACTTGAATCCTTTATGTTATGATGGAATGCAGAACCATTTTACGAGTGCATAATCTGAATGACAAAACTTGATTGCCCCAATACAACTTCATACAAGGCTGCGTATGTCTCGTTAGCTAGCAAAGGTGACGTCTTGATCTAAAGCAAGGCGGCTGGAGCCATGAATGCTCCGGTTCGAACCAGACCTCATCATGTTCATGTTAGGAGGGCCATTCCCTTGCTGTTATTTGGCTATCAGTGAAGGGATGTGCTTTATGGTTGAAAGAGGTGATACTCTTTGCAAAGGGTACATTCTCAAGGTACAGGACAAGAGCGTCTCAATGTATCTACCACATGAGATTCTAGGTCTACAGTAATAGCACATTGTTTTAGAATCAATGATTCAAGATACAGGATAAGAGTGCCTCAAGGTCAGGTTTCTTATGACTTAAATTTTCACATTTAATGTTTGCTTTATATGGTTATGTTTGGAGTTTCATGCTTCTTATGACCCCAGAGCTTGATTAGGTTTAATAAATCACTTGAAGAATGCAGCATTATGAATGATCTTTCTCACATTTATTTAAAACCTGCTTTCAAATCCAAAATCTGTATACATTCAGTTAACATAGGACAGGAAATCCATTCTTACTCCCACCCCTGACAGCCTTTTAAGTCCCTCCAAAGAATTGTTCTGATGCCCCACACCATTGTTTAATGATAAAGCTCCATCGGCACTTTATTCTCATTTATCCTACTAAAACCTTTCTTTTTGTTGCATGCTTGCCCACAAGAATCTATTCTATTTCTACCCACTGTCCTATCTTCTGTTTCATGGCATTGCGTCAATACTTTTCAATGGCTCCATTCAACTCAAGAGCTCCCACGGCTTGGCTGAATCCACATGGCTCAAACAAAGTTGCCAAATAAATGTTAAATCCATAATCTTCTATAAACTAAATGAGTTCCAATTTCGAATTAGGTATTTTTCTCTCCGTTTCATGACAAAAGCAGGCTACAAGGGATATTTTCTGGTACATTGACACAAAGTGAAACAAGAGCTGAAATTCCCGCTCACTTAATTAAATAAAATGCTAGGCGTATGTATGCATCCCCACACAAGAACATGTTTATAACGTAGGTTGAAGTGGCAAAGAAATTCAATCATTCATGCGGTAATCTGTCCCACTTAGCTAGTCTACTTGCAGCTAAAGCCTGCAACAATACCCAAATTATGTAAAAGCCATAAACCTCTCCTTCCAGAATCATCGAACCTCGCCAAATGATTAAAACTAACGGGATTAGCATATGATTAGAACAATCCGATGACTTTCATGATTTCACCACCAGCAACCATGTAGGTCCAGCAGCAGCTGTTACTATGTCCATGTCAAACTTTAATTAATTAATCAAATTATAGAAGAATTTTATTTTGCATCATAGATAATAGGTATATCTCAAAGACAAGGCCGCTCGCATGATGCCACATAGTCAATTAAGCTACAATATTAACGATGAACATGAAAGGATTAATATCATAGGGCGCTAACAAAGATCCAAACTGACTGGCTACCTGTGCTGTGTTGAACAAAAAATAGAACCCAATTGGCCACGTGTGGGCAGGGCCAAAGAAATCGATTTTTCCCATTCCTACTTTGGACATTTCCTACGCTACAATGACATCTGGGTCCCACCGATGCCGCCATACTATGATAGGATTTAGCTCGACATCTTAGCTTCTTTTAAACAACCGCTCATTATTAATCATTATAATAAAATAATTTATTTTTTGGATAATGAAATAATAAAAACAACAAAATTTACCAAGAAATAAACACAAGAATCAGACTCTAAAGGGAGAATTTGTGGGTGCGCGAAGGAACAGTGTGAGCAGGTTGGTAGCTCACAAGCCTTCCGCCGCTACCACATAAAAGCACAAAGCAACCCGAATAAAAATTTTACAAAACTCCATCAACTAAGCAAGAGGCTTGACCAAAACATCCTTCCAATGCCTATAATTAGTTCTCCACTCCCATTTCAATTAGGTCCTTTTCGGCCACCACTGAAAATGAACCAACCAACTGGATACAAGAAGAAAGAAATCACATTCCCTTGTCCACCGAGGTGAGGTGAGGTGAGGTGAGGTGGTGTGCTTATACTGATACACATAGAGCAATGCCGCTAGCTAAACCTTAAAACACTAACCACATTTTGCCAAAATGCCCTACTTCTCTGATCCCATTCAATATCTATCCTCCTTTTTGTTTCCTTTTAAAAAAAAAGACGAAAATAAAAAGCGGGCCAAATAGAATACAAATGGATTGATAAATTAGTTCATAAAATACAATAGAAAAAACAAAAAAAATGGAGTAGTCATCATCAATCATCAATCATCAATTCATCATAGTAAACAAGACGCAAGAATAATGTAGATGAAATGACGAACTGGAGAAAATGAAACAACAGTCTGGGTAGGAATTTTTACCGAGGACTATGCCAACTGGGACTTCAATGTGGGTGTCTGTACAAGTCATAGGGCGCCCATAGAGCATCAAGCGGACACGGCCTTTTTGAATCCAGCCTAAGCCATGGCTTGCCGCTGCCGGACCAATGCAAGAGGCTTATCGGACCCGGATGCAAGTCTCGGCAACTTCCCCGCACATTGTCCCCACCCAGCCCGTGTTGGTTCCATCTGTGCTCAATGGGCGCCACGCGGCCCGCAAAAACTAGCAAGAACGGCGGCAAGGAACCAAGCTCGTAGATTCGGTTGCTTTTCTGGATCTCCATCCACCTTTCGATCCGTCTAGTGAACCCGGCCCGTCTCCATCTCACCAGATCTATCACCATCACCCCCGTGTTAAAATAACATGGTTTCCTTCCTCTGAAAGTTCCTGAAAATCGATCGTCCGACCAGAAACTGTTAGTAAAATATTTTGTGAAGTTGGCATGACAATACTCCGGTGCTCCAATTGTTCGTGAGCGCAAGTTAGTACTCCATAGCTTAGAGATATTGTCAACAAAGACCAGATCAGAATCCAAATAAATCACTCTTCGTACGCATGGCTCTAGCAGATCCGCTAGGTAATTTCTAGCATAATTTAACGGCTGTTCAAGCGCTTGCCTAACTGAAGACGATATCAAGTTTCGTACAATCTCAGGATCGAAATAATAAACCTTGAATTTCAATTGGGGGAAGGTTGATCGAACCAGGGTTTCCATATCGGTCTCTGAGACAAGGAAATGGAAGAAAACGTTCTCTGGACACAATGAATGCTGGAGAATGGAGTGAACGGCAGCGATTGACCCACGGAGGTACTGAACATCTAGTGTTATAGCCACGTGCACCAAAGTAGGATCACAAACGCCAGTGGTTTTGTGGTCGGCGAAGCCACATGCATCGGCATTGCGAAATTCGAAGGCCTTTCGGAAAGAGAATCGATCGTCCTGTGAGCCTGGTGATGTGGACACCTGAAACGACGGTAGCCGGATGTAACTGTCGAGGTGAGAGGATCTAATGGCTTCAGCTGGGGGAAACGACTGGAGTGAAGGAGAGAGAACAATCATCATCATTGCAGCTGAAAAGAAGCCAGAGAATTGCATTATCCAAAGCATCTTAACTCTGTAAATCCCTCTCCACTTATTTTTTTAGATTTGAAATCAAACCAATATGGTAAGATTATAGAGAGGGATGATCGAAAGAACGATAAGGTTCCTTTTCGGTCCGCCAGAGTTCAAAAGGGTAGAGTGAATCAATATGAAGAAAGAAGCAAAGCTCAGAATCGCCTTTTTTTTCTTTGGGTTCTGTGTCAAATTGGAAATTGCCGTAGGAACGAAGCGACCTTTGTTGGGAAAGATATATACTACAGAAAAGAATCGCTGTAAAAAAAAAACCAGAACGTAGAATAAGAGGGCCCGGTGCTACCGTGTGCCACCGTCCCAACCCTCTCACTCCCTTCACTTTTTAGCCCTCTCTTTTCTCAATTAGAGAAGCTGATGGGGGTAACCCAAGAGAGAGATAAGAGGCAAAGACTTGAAATAGAGAGAAAGATGGAGGGCAAGATGAATAGATATTTTCTTTTAATTTCCCTTAGCTTCGCGTTTTCTTCTATCATAGATATCCACGATCAAACTTAATAAAAATAAACTTTAGGAAAAAAAAATATTAATAGCATAACAAAAACAAAAAATATTATGAAAAGATAAAAGGGATTTTTTCCAAACAAAAATTAATTATCGAAACAATATGATTTCTTTTTTAATTACCCTAATATTGTGGAAATTCAAATTAACACTGCGACTAATATTCATTCAGTTAAAGTCAAATATGATTGTATCGTAAATCTCTTATTGAAAAAAAATATATGAGGATTCTTTTTTCTTTTACCTTGCATTTTCAAGTGATTTGGCCTCTTAACCTTTCATTGTTTTAAATATATTTTTTATTGATGAATTATAATTAAAACTTTAAAAGTACATAATTTTTTGTTGTTAACTTCAAAAAACAATTAATTAAAAATAAATTAGCTTAAAGAAACAACTTATAAAATTGAAAAAAACTTAAAACGATACCCAGTTTTAATAGAATAAATGTATCGTTGTAACCTCGAATCGCCGGTCACCATACTGATTTGGGATTCTCATAATTCTTTTTCATATTATTAAAAAAATGGATAAAAGATATAATATAAACCGGGAAATGGTTGGAAGAAGGAAAGCACCTAGTTGTCCTTGTCTTCAACAAGAATGACGATTGCATCCCGAACCCTCCACGTACATTTGGTACACTTGGATAGTTATACACGTCACTCATCCCCTTTTTACTATATTTAAATTAAATAATAAAATATAAGAAGAGATGACATGGCTTGGTTTAAATTCCGACGTTTTTATGTTTATCCCCTCCCTTTGAGAGGCATGTATGGTAATGTAATTCTGATTTTGATATTGAATCAGTTAGTAGGAGATTGAAATTAGCTTAAAAAGGTCAGACAATTGGATGAAATTTATCATTTTATAAACGGAAATTCCTTTTTTTCTTTTTATTTTGTTCATTTCTGATTAGGAGACGGGAAAGTGCAATTCACATTCTGATTTATTTTCTTTTATAGAAATTGACTTTCTTTGTTATACACAGTACTCCATTCACGGTATATTGGTTGCCTTATTACAAGTCTATCCAGCTAGACCATGATTTCATTATACAAAATTTTAGGGTTTTTTTGCAATGAAAGGAAACAAACAACATTTAAACTACTGTCATCATGCAGAACATTTAAAATCTCATCAGGTGGAATTGGAAAAAAAAAAAAAAAGAAAACCTAAACCCAACATTCCCATTGAAAGACGTTGCTGCCATTGCGTCTGCAGTTCTATTCACCTCTCTAAACGTATGGACCACCCTGACCTCCAAATCCCGGCTCAACGACCGAACAACCGCATTATTCTTAAATATCCACTTTCGGTTTTGTTATGTCTCTAATCTAACTTTTTCATTAAAAAGTAAATCTAATCTGACTTCATTTTAATCTATTTCATCACTCATAAAATAAAGCTTAAAGACTTATTAGTTAATACGTGTATGCATTATTACATTAAAAAGTTTAAAAAATATATATTTAAAGTTACAAATATTAAATAGTTAATTATCTTTAATTAACTAATTAATTAAAAAAACAAACCAACTAAAATAAATTTAAAGAAAAACTCGCACATTTACATACATTGATCGTTAATCAAATAATACAGAGATAGTAGTGGAGATATTCAATTCACCTCATTTGATACAAGGATAAGGGCCCTTTAAAAGGGTGACTGAAGATGACAATAGCTCAAGGTGTATCAAAATTGGAGTGAGAATAGGAGAAAAAAATATTATTGATTTTCGAATCGTTACAAGATAACTCATTTGCATCAAGAAAGTCCCAACAACTAGCTAAGGTTAGTGAGAGGGGGAAAGTTAACACAATGACACCTATCACTATCCCTTAAAGAGCTTAATAACTTTTTTAGTTACGGTCCAAAAAAAGACATTAAAATGTTTGAAATAGGGACACCTTTCTTACCTGACACTCTAAGGTCACACATGAGCTGGTCATTGTCCCAACTCATTGCATGGAATCACCATTTCTTTCAGTCTCGTTCGCTCATGACTTAATGCCATATTACTCACTCATTGCTTTTACATGACGTTTGTCCTTTACAATCCACCCTCGAACACTTCTCATCTCAAAGCTCAGGTTCCATCTACAGTATCAAATGAGATGTCATGATGACATTGTAAAACATAATATCAAACCATAACATATGACATGTGATATAATCTTTCCCACCCTTAACTAGCCCTAACCATAATTATTGCCATGACACTTGCACCATCCTTAATCTTTTAATTTATCCCCAAATATTTTTATTCACAATGTCGTAACATTAACTATTCTTTGTCCTTCTGTCACACATTTAACATGTAAGACATAAATTAAAAACAAAATTACACGACAACCAAAGTGGTTAAAAAGGCAAAGCTTTAATAGTAAAATCTAGTGAGTTTTGTCTTCTCCCCTCAGAAAAAACGCAAGCTCCTCTGCCACAGTACCACTACCACCAATAGGTTGTGGCCACGTGGGTTGACTAGGAAAAACCAGGTGTACCCAATATGTCGGCGTTGAGGGTACAACGGTGTACCGGGAAATATGCTGCCCACTACAGCTGTGACTGTGGTGGCAGCCCAACCAACGTAATTTAGCATGATTTTACAATGCTTTGTAAAGCGTGTTCCTCGGTCCGTACAATTTCAGTCTTTTAAAGAGCCTTTACATTCTCCAGCTTGGACTCCACATTTTAAACTTCACTGGAGAAAGATAATTATTAATGGAGATGCAGGTTTCCGGCATATGGATTTGATTCGCTGGCTTTATGATATAGTTGGATTGTGGGTGCAGATTCAATTAAATTTTGATCAAATCAAAGTTAAAAATAGACGTGCAATATTAATGCGACATTTTCACCATCTTTGCATTATTGAACCAATTGGGGTAACCCATTTGATAATGTATACATTTAATGGAAAATAATAATTCCCGGTATGGTTTACCTTTTGGATAAGCCATCCTAATTTGGTTTTCTTTAAGCGCATGTTTTAATGTCTGGCGATTTTTATTTTTATTTTTGTATAAATTACAAATCAATTGAAAAATTAGGTTCTCTCTAATATTTTAATTATTAGATAGGACGATATGGTTAAAGGTGGTTCAACTAAATTCTTAAGTTCGAGCTCAACCCGACCCGAAAAATGGGCCTAAAATTTCGCCAGATGAAAATGTTAAAATCCAAACCCCACCCACCCATATTTACCTTTATGCCAAAAACAGTTACAAATCATTTATCAACTAAAATAAATAATTGATTTTTAAGTGATATCCAGATTACAAATTATTTGGGTTTTAATATATAAAAAGAGTCGACTTTATTAAATTTGTATACAAACATGATTACAATTTCCAAACATTTTACTCAATTATTATTAAACAAATTATTAAATCAATGGAATACAAAGATTTAAGTGATGATATTTAATTTTAAACTGAGAAATTGTGCATTCTTATAATTTGTAGTTTGCACGATATTATAAATACAAATTAGAATGTAGGGTTACAAATAATTTGTAATGTATAGTATATTTAAGCATTAATCTGATTAACCAAACAGTTTGTAATTATTTTTTAACCATTAAACCGTGCATCAATTTAAAATTATTTTAATCTATAGTATTTTTCACACATCTCTTAATATTATATATGTTTAATTTTATCACCAAAATATTCAATCACATCTCTTAGATCTAGTGCTACCAGTTTTAATTGGGCTGCCTGATCATCAGGCCTCCAAGACCCAGACTTCGCTAGGCCGGTTTTCGTTTATGTGTCAAACAAGGCCCACTTACTTACTATTAAGTACCGAAAGTGATGGGCACATAATTTACTAATTTATTATTTATTCCTTACACTATTTTTATTTTTGTGAATTCCGTTTCATATTCTAATAAAATGAAGGAAAAATTATATTTTTATGAACTAGTTTAATATTACTTTTGAAAATTACAAGTCATTTTTCAATGCTAAATATATAAATTTTAAAGTTTTAGAAAAATGGATTTTCATATGAATAAATAAGCTTATATATTGGAATTATTCTGTAATTATGTATGGTAGTTTTTGTGTATATCTCTTTCCTTTTAATTAGGAGATTAGATGCTAAAGTTTAGGAGATAATTTTTGGTTCCTATTTTTGTATTTTACTGTGTATATATGTTCTTGTTTTTGGGTTGAATGAAAGACAGAAAAAATTCTCACAATTCTTATGATTTTTTCATGGTATCAGAGCAGGTTTTAAACGTGTAAAGTTTTGCTAATGGCTGGTGGGAAAGATGATTCCGGTCACAAATCCAGTGAAGGGATGGTTGTGCGGAAAACGATTTCTCCGTACGATATAACCTCGTTGATAATCCTGGACTTACAATCACTCAAGTACAATTGAAAAAGGAAAACTATGAAGAATGGGCTCGCTCTTTCCGAACGGCGTTGCGTGCTAGGAAGAAGTTCAAATTTATTGACGGATCAATTAAAAAACCAGGTGATACATCAGACGACATTGAAGATTGGTGGACCATTAACTCGTTGTTAGTTTCGTGGATTCGGAATACCATTGAACCAACTCT
>JABFAF010279637.1:6248-19700 GCA_013677275.1 Gossypium schwendimanii
GCAAGATTCGGTTTCTTGGACCAAGATTTCCAATATTTGAAATCTTGATTTTCTTGATTCTTGAAATCGTTCCAAACAGCAAAATTGGGCCAGGATTCAGTTTCTTGATTTTCTTGAAAACAAGAAAGTGAATCCTTGATTTTCTCGTTCTTTCGTGTACGCATCTAAGGCCTCGCTAACAAACTCCTGAATGGTCCCATTTAGTTTGGAACGCATTTGTCGGGCCTTTGATCTCGTTATTGGGCCTTGTGGTAATTTGAGCCCATCACGTTCTTGAACTTGGATTGGGCCTTTGTGACTCGTATCATCAAGGCCCAAAATCAGGCTCATGAATGTGATGGGCTCAAATTTCTTCAAGGCCCAATAACAAGATTGAAGGCCAAGCAAAATCTGAGCAAGATTGAATAGGACCATCCAAGACTTCGTTACTAAGGCCCTAGATGCACACAAGATTGAAAAAGAAAATCAAGATTCACTTTCTTGTTTTCAAGAAAATCAAGATTTAAAATCTTGGAAATCTTGGTCCAAGAAATCGAATCTTGTAGCCAAGGCGCATTGGATTTCATGTATGAGCTTGAATGAGCCAATTTCAAAAGCAAACTGATCACAAGACCAAGTTTTGAAAAAATGGCCCATTAAGATGTCTACAAGCCCATCCTGAAGTGTGGAAAGTAATTTAATTGAATATCAGGTCAAATTATCAAAGTGGCACAAATTGTAAAATATTTAAACTATAGGTCCAATTTATTTTAATAGGTGGATCATAATGTAAGAATTCAACCCAAAGAGCCCATTTAATTCCTTTGGTTGAATTCCCATTAAAAGTCCACAGTTAGATTTTTTTTATTTGATGAGTTGTCATGTTAGTTATTCCATAAGGGTTAGGAAAACTTATTTTGAGGGCCTATAAGTAGAATAGACGTTCACCCTTATACATACACAATTGATTTATGTTTTTTCTTAAGTTAATAATAATTCTATTTGAGTTTTTCTTCAAGAATTGCTCTTGAGTTTCTTTTAGAAGCTGTTTCAACAATCTTTCAGGTTGTGGGAATCATCTTCAAGGTTTTTCTTGTTAAGATCTTTTTCCTGGAGGGGGAGTTAGAGCCATTGAAAGGAGTTATGGATTCTTAATCTTTTTAAGGCTTCTTAGGACGCCATCTTCTCTTTTCTATCTGTAATTTATCATTTCTTGCTTATTTAAGTTAGTTCTTGTTGTTTTGGCTTGCTGATTTTACTAATTTTCATTCTAGGTTAAAGTTGCTTCAAGAAAGGCATTATCTTATCTTGTTCTATCAAGAAATACATCAAAATCAGGAGTTTTAATCTTTTCTTGTTGTTTCAAACATTCTTGTACAAAACAGTTTTTGTCTTTAAAATCACATCTAACAAATCTATTTGTGTTTTGTTTTTCCAGATCTAGTTGGGGCATTTTGTTGACGTCCAAGTACGGTTTGTTTCCATCCAAAAAACCCTAATTCGTTCTCTTTTGGACTCTTTACCAGTCGGTTCATCTTTTTTTGTTTTAATTTTGTTTGACTCTCTTTTTTGACAACTAATCTATTTTTGTTGTTTCTCGTTTTAGTTTATGTTCATCTAGAGATCTAGGACAAATCCATAACATTGACAAACTTTACCATTCACTTCCATATTCATCCACATCATTTTTTATCATATGCACTCCGAAATAAAATTGAATTCTCAATAAGGTCAGAATTAATCTTATGAGTGTTTTAAAAGTATCTATATCAATCAATCAAAATGTCTTCGAATCAACTAACAAAGCAAACCTAATAGCACTATGAGTCCAAAATCGGCTAGACACCAAAGAATTCTGTTGCATGGAGGAAGGAATGTGAAACGTGCTACAACCTACTAACACAAGAAACAATAAAGTGTTAGAATATTTGAAGGATCAATAAAAAGCAAAAAGTCAATGAAAGTTACTGAAACCCAAAAACGTAAAAAATTACGAACAAACTTGACATACTTCATTCGAGGTGTTCCCGATTTCCAAAAATTACAAAATTTAACCTAGAGCCTCCTCAAATAATGTATATTTGATATGGAAATTTTTGGCATGAAATTCAACGAACAATATACTTTTTTAGTTTTCCTTTTTTCATATTTTCTATTTTTTTCACCTTTCCACCATTTTTTCGTGGGAAATATTTTTTATATTCTAAGATAGTGCCAAGAAATAGTATGTAAAATTTAAGATCAATTGAAAAACGTTTATCTACTCAAAAAAAATTTTCTAAAAACTTTCTGGGTAAAAATAGCTTTTAGGCTGTTTTGCAATGGAAATCAGTTTAGAAATCAAACATGAACACCCAAAACATTCAAATTTGATACCAAATGATAAGGCATGAACGTGGATGAATGAGGAAGAGGATTGTAAAATTTGTCAAAGTCAAGAGTTTAACCTAGATCTTTAGATGAACGTAAGTTGAAACGAGAAACAACAAAAATAGATTAGCTGTCACAAATAAGCGTCAAATGAAATTAAAAGAAAAAGAAAGATTAATTGGCTAGTAAAAATTCCAATAGAGAAAGAATTGGGGTTTCTTGGATGGAAAGAAATTGTCCTTGGACCTCAAGAAAATGCCCTAACCAGATCTGGAAAAACAAAACACAAAACAGATTTATTAGAAGTGATTTTAAAGACAAAGGCAAATTGTTTTGTACAAGAACATTTGAAACAAAAAGAAAAGATTAAAACTCCTAATTGTGGTGTGCTTCTTGATGGAACATGATAGGAGAATATCTCTCTTGAAGTAATTTTAACCTAGAATGAAAATCAATAAAATCAACAAGCCAAGACAGCAATAACTAAATTAAAATAAACAAGAAATGATAAATTAAGACTAGAAAATAGAAGATGATGTCTGAAGAAACCTTGGAAAAATTAAGAATCCACAACTCCTTTCAATAGCTCTAATTCTCCTTCCAAGAAAAAGATTTTTACAAGAAAAAGCTTGAAGATGATTCCCACAACTTAAAAGATTGTTAAAACAGCTTCTAAACGAAACTCAAGAGCAATTACTAAAGAAAAACTTAAAGAGAATTGCTATTAACTTAAAAACAAAAATCAATTGTATCGGAATAAGGGTGGACGATGCTACTTATAGCCCCCAAAATAAGTTTTCCTAACCTTAATGAAATAACTAACATGACCACTTATCAAATAAAAAATAATTTTAAGTGTGGACTTTTAATTTGAATTTGGCCAAAGAAATTAAATGGGCTCCTTGGGCTGAATTCTTACATGATGATTCACCTATTAAAAAAATTTGGACCTAAAGTTTAAATATTTTATAATTTGGGCAACTTTGATAATTTGGCCTGATATTTAATTAAATTACTTTCCAAACTTCAGGATGGGCTTGTAGACATCTTAATGGGTCATTTTTTAAGAACTTGGTCTTGTGATCCATTTGCTCTCAAAATTGGTTGATTCAAGCTCGTACACAAAATCCAATGCGCCTTGGCTGCAAGTTCGATTTCTTGGACCAAGATTTCCAAGAGTTGAAATCTTGATTTTCTTGATTCTTGAAAATGTCCAAAATAGAGAAATTGGACAAGATTTGGTTTCTTGATTTTCTTGAAAACAAGAAAGTGAATCTTGATTTTTTTTTTTCGGTTGTGTGCACATCTAGGGCCTTGGTAACAAAGTCTTGGATGGTCTCAGTCAATCTTGCTTATATTTGTTTGATCTCTGACCTCGTTATTAGGCCTTAATTAAATTTTAGCCCATCTCTTTCATGAGCTTGATTTTTGGACTGCCGACTTGTATCATAAACACAAGGCAACACTTACACACACTCACACACATATAACATAATTTTGGACAAATGACTCAAACATACTAAAATAACACAAGCATACATGCTAAAAATATTTTATCTACTTTGTAATTTAAACATAAAAGGCATATGACAACATGTATGATAAAATTTATGGATAAAACAAATAAAAAATAACTTGACACATGACATATTAATGTGAGCATGAACCCAACCAAAGGCGTTGATGTCGAACAAGCAACTCATGAAACCTTGCACGATCCAATCGAGCTTCCAAAAGGGCCAATTACTCGCGCACGAGCTAAGAAGTTTAAAGAAATTTTCAGACGTTTAACTGATCGAGTTTGGGCATGCACTCCATGCATTCCATGTAAATCATGAATTTCTTGCATTCCATGTAGCCCATGCATTTCATACTAATCATGCATCCCATGCAATGTGCTACAAGTAGAAATTTAATCCTTGTGTGTTTAAATCAGGTTCTTGGAAATAAGGATTTTATCCATTTAGTTCTTTTAGCTTGAGTTTTAATTATGTCTTAGTTTAGACATCATAAATGTGTGTCTTAAATATTGCACTTTAATTATGTGTCTTAGTTTTTACATCATTAATACTTGTCTACGTTCATACAACTTTAATGTGTGTTTTGTCTTAAATTGTAACATTTAAACCTTGTCTTAGTTTTGACTAGATTGTTCACATTGTTTTTGCTAGGAAGCTTCCTTCCAAGCTACTTTTGTTGCATAAACAACATTTAAAGAGTTGAACACAACCTTCCATGAGTCATTTCATGAGAAGATAAGCATCAAGTGTGTCCACACTTAACCATTCATTTGTCTACAAACTTCACACCTATGGAACCATTCACTTCTTACTGTTCACACCTTGAGACTCATCGTCGAACACAATCTGCACTAATGATCTACATATCCCAAGTGTCCTTTCGGTCACCAAGGTAGCATCAATTCATGTTCACACTATTGAAATAATTCAATTCCATGCACATTCAGTTAACTTTCAAGGACCAATATATTTTTTTGTTTGGGATTAAAAATTCATAATATGAACAAGGCTTTTGACATTATCAATATCTAAAAGCTCTCAAGGGATGATTTGAACGAATTAATGGACATTAAACACATTTATTATGATTGTTATCTCATGCCTATTTGACTAAAGCCTATAAATATGAGGCTTGAGACATTTTGTAACAACTTTTAATGAATTTTAATCTTATTATGAGTGTTCACTATCCTTGTTCTAATTTGACTCAAATTGACTTATCAAGCATCCTTGTGGTGTCAATCAATTTCATTTTGAACTTATTGGTTCTTAGAAGTGTGGCGTTCATCCTTTATATTGATTGATTCCTATCTTACTAGATAGAGGGTCACGATTCTTATTTCCTTTTTTGCATTCGTTCTAAGTGCTAATATAAGGATTGGGTCAGTATTATTATATAATATTGGTTCATTCTTGAGTCCTTAAATCGAATTCAAGCCTATCCTTCCATTTTTCTTTATTATCCATCAAATCACCTTTCGATACTTCTTAATTTTGATCGGGAACTCTCGCGACTCGTAATCATCAATGAGGATGAGCTCGCATCATTTGGCATCAGAGCTAGCTAAATTAAGTATCCAACATTTTCTATCTCTCCTGGGATTAGCATTTAAAAAATTAAAAAAAAAGGAAATACAACATATTTACATCCCAAGTTCAAAAATACAAAAGAGAGATTCGAAATTTCTATATATAAAAAAAGAGCTAGTTTGAAAGTGTTTCTTTTCCCAAGTACAAGTTTTCTTTTACCACAACGATTACAACTGTACTTCAAATTACCCTTAGCTTTTCTTCTAAGCCTTCCTTATCACCTAACCTTATTACCTACCTTACATCACTTTTGAAGCCAGTTCCATAAAGTTTGTTGCTTAAGTCTAAAGAAGTCACATAAGAACTTAGAGAGAGAGCAAGAGTGGTAAAAGGTAAGAGTGCGAGAGAGCATTAGTGGGGTTAAAAGCCAATAACAAGTGTAAACATGAGAGGAGTGAATATTTCATTTTGAAAGTATTAGTGGGGCTTATTTTGTGAGAAACATCATATCTCGAAGTCCTAAAAGGAATAATGTTGGTGGTAGTGGTGTGCCCAATCTAGAATACTAAGCTCTCATTCGCAAGATTGACATAATGTTGCAATGCCTATTGGAGCCAAAGCAATAACAATTAGACCAATTGAAGGAAAGAGCCCAGAGGGGACATTCACCTCAAAATCAAAGGAGGGAGTGAGCTCCTCTAAGGCCAAATCAAGAAGATTACTATGATCAGAGTAAAAGGAAGAGTGATCAAGCCTCCAGTGGTAGCTTGAGGCATCAAGGTCAAAGAAATCAAGGACCAAGGATATGAAATAAAATAGATGATAACCTTAGCAATATAAAAATGGCTATCCCTCCATTCTAAGGGAAAATTGACCCTGAAGCTTACTTGGAGTGGGAAAAGAAGGTTGAACTTGGATTTGAATGCCATAACTACTTAGAAAGCAAAAAGGTAAAACTTGCTGCAATCGAATTCTCTGATTATGCTATTATTTGGTGGGATCAGCTAACCTTGAGTAGGAGAAGAAATTGCGAATGACCTGTGTCTACATAGGCTAAAATGAAAGCTATTATAAGAAAAAGGCTCATACCTACCCACTGCCATCAAGAATTGTATCAGAAACTATAAAATCTCACCCGAGGTAATTGAAGCATGGAGGATTACTTCAAGGAGATGGAGATAGGAATGATACGTGTTGATGTTGAGGAAGACCGAAAGGCCACCATGGCAAGATTTCTAGTCGACCTCAACTGAGACATTGCCAATATAGTTAAATTGCAACACTATGTTTAAGTCATTGATATGGTTCACATAGCACTCAAGGTGGAAAAATAATTGAAAAGAAAAGGTACAACCCAACCCCTTTCTAATTCTCTTTTTACATCGAAGTGGGGTCAAGGAACCTACAAAAAGAATTTTTGATCCAAAGATAGCATTGAGGCATCAAAGTCTAATAAGTCGAGTAAACATTTGAGTAAAGGAAAGAATGAGGCCATGCCAAATCAATCTCAGGGCATCAAGTGTTTCAAATGCATTGGGAGGGGTCATATTGCTAACCAATGTCCAAATCGGAGAGTTATGATTCTAAGGGACAATGGTGAGATAGAATCCAAACATGAAAAGGAAGATGAGCCTGAAATACTTACTGATGACGAGAATGACTTGCAGTATGCCATGGATGGTGAAATCTATGTCATTAAGCGAAGCTTGAGCATCCAAACCATAGAGAATGAGAAACAATGCGAAAACATCTTTCACACATTTGCCATGTCGAAGGAAAGGTATGTAGTGTCATTATAGATGGTGGTAGTTGTACTAACATTGATAGTAGCTTGTTAGTAGAAAAACGCAGCCTAGCAGCTACCAAACATCCACATCCTTAGAAGCTTCAATGGCACAATGATTTTGGTGAGCTCAAAGTTACTAAGTAAGCTCTCATCACATTTTCAATTGACAAAATATGGTGACAAAGTTCTTTACGAAGAGCTAATGCATGTTGGTCACTTATTGTTGAGGAGACCATGGTAATTTGACCGTCTAGTATTGCATGATGGATGTACCAATCGATATACCTTCAAACACCAGGGATGAACGTTACTTTGGCACCACTTACTCTTACAGAATTTTATGAAGATTAGCTCCAATTAAGAGTCATATGAAAAATTGAGAGCAAAAGAAAGGAGGGAAAAAAATGAGAGTGAGAAAGACAAGAAAATACAAAATAATAAAGGTAGTCAAAAACAAAAGAGAAAAACAAAGAGAGTAACGTAAAAACACGAGAGAAAAATGAAAGAAAAGAAGAGAGTGTGTAACACCCCGAATTTTGGGCCTAGAAGAAATAGGTTTTGAATAAGGGAACAATTAGGAGATTGCACATAAATATTTAGTTGTGCAAGGAAGTAACACAAATTTCTTGTTTGCTTTAATGACTAAGTGATTTCGGTGTGTATGTGAGTGTTTGAGAAGCCTGGGTTCAAGTCTTGGCTTCTGTAGAATTTTTAGTTTTACTCTTAAATGAATCTGGATATTGGCATATAGGCCTTATAAATAATAGTGTTGGTTTTATGACACAAAAAGAGCTTGTGGTCTAGTGGCAATGTGGCGTGTTGTGTAACTGTGAGGTCTGAGGTTCAAGTCCTGGGTTGTGCAATGGAGTATTTATTTTGCTGCTTGAGCTATGTAGGTAGTGGAGTTGGAATGAAACACAGCTCAGGGGAGTTTGAATGGAGTTGTTGAGGGAGTTGAGGAGAAATCGGTGGAGTGATTCAAGGAAGGATAAGGGGACAGATTTTAGGAAAAAATCAAGGAAAGTGAGGGGAGAGGAGAGGTGTGCTGAAAATGGACTTTGTTACTCAGGAAATTCGGCTAGAGGGCATACTGCTCATTTTTGTTATACTTTTCATTCCAGTTTTGTGTGGTGTTTTCACTCTTTTTGCTTGAAGGCCGATATGGTAAGGGGTTTTTTCATTTCTTCTGTCTCGTTTTTTTGGTGTTGGCAACTTCTCTTTAGCCGAATATTGCATCTCTCAATTGTCTCTTTCTTTCTTTTCCAAGTAATTCTACTAATGGCTAATCTATCTTCTCTCCTTTTTCATTTTTTCTTCTTCTTTCTTTACTCTCTACCAAAACCTCTTCGTCCCCTATACTAGTCTCCTCCATTCTTGCCGATTTGCTCTCCTTCTTCTACCCTCTTTGTGCCAACTTTTTCCTTGCTCTCTGCCGATTTTGTATACCATTCTTATTCTACGGTTTTATACTTTTGGTAAGTTGGTGTTCGTTTTTACTTAAATTGTTCTAATAGATAATTGATATTAAGGGGTTTCAACTGGACTGTACGTAATAATCTCGAGATCTAGTGACCAATGTTGTTTCGGTGAGCGAAGTGCTTAGGGATTCAGTTGTTCAATCAAGGTAAGTGACTACAAACCTTTCGAGAGGTCGATATCTGCACCAAGACCCCAAAATAGGTAAAATGATTGAATACCCCAATAGAGTAAAATGACCAAAATACCCCCATAGGGTAAAATGATCGAAATATCCTTATAGGGTAAAATGACCAAAATACCCTCATAGGGTAAAATGATAGAAATACCCCCATAGGGTAAAATGATCGAAATACCCCCATAGGGTAAATTGACCAAGATACCACCATAGGGTAAAATTACTGTTATACCCCTAGGAGATGAAATGACTGTTATGGCCTTATGTTATGTATGACTGATTTGCTCTTTGATATGTATGACTATATTTGATCATGACATTTTGTATACACGTATGATATTATGTCCGGATATATTGCATGGGGATGGGTTGTTATATTTAGAGGAAGTGTACCGTACTGATAAGGTTGAACGGGTCACCGAAGACTACTGTGGACCTACTGATGGCTATATGCCATTTATTTTAATGGAGCTTTGCTGCAATACTGTTTAGTGACGCAACCAATGCTAATCCTGGTGTGTCTAGCTGAGTGGGTCGATTTTATCCCCACATGGTATGTTTGGTAGGACGGAGTGGTGTGTAGAGGTTGGATTGGGTAGGATTTCTAACTGCATATCTGCATTGATTAATGATTTTGTACTGTTACTGCATTGGTTAATGATATTACATACTGTTCACTGTATGATTGATATCTGTTATTGTTATGGGCCAAGGCCCCACTGATACTATTACTGGAATTGGGCAAAGGCCCTACTGATTACTGGCATTATGATGGGCTCAAGCCCAATCATTTACTATTACGGGAAAGGGCTTAGGCCCACACCGAACTGGACTGTTACTGTAATTGGCTTAGGCCCAAACTACATTTATCTAGTGTTTAATTAACTGTCTGCTTGTTAGGGGATTACACACTGAGTTTTTGTAAACTTAGCCTCTCCTTTTAACTGTGCAGGTAATCCTCAGCCTTAGGCGATTCGGTGCTACGAGGGACTTGGAGGTGGTCACACATCTGCTGCCGTTTACACTTGCTTTTCTGTTAATTTAATTTATATGTTGGGTTTTGTTTTTGCAATAAGGCCTTTAAGTTTGTTCAAATTTTTAATTGGGCTTTTGCTTACCTATTTCAAACTGCTAGTTAGGAGAAGAGTTTTATAATAATTACTGCTTTCAAAGACACGGGTGTTTTTTTAAACAATAGAATTTAAAAAGCTTTCACAATTTAGAACTAACTAATTAAAATGAAATCTTATAACAAGACAAACATTTTTTCTTTATTTAATAATAAAGGATTTAATTTTAAACTTGGAAACAAATTTTTAGTAACGAGTCCAATCTTTCGAAAGACACTTCAATGTGATATGCCAGATCTGACCGTAACGTCTAGGCCGAGTTTGGGGTGTTATATTTAGTGGTATCAGAGCCAAGTTACAAAAAATCGGCTGTGGAATGGTTTTGAAAACACCTGGAATTTTTGAAAAACTGTTTTTAAAATGTTTTGAAAGGTTTATAAGTGTATCACACCAAGTCTCCAGCGTCGAATTTGTAAGTTTTCTTTATACTGTAGACTTGTTGAACTGAAAAACAGTGAAAGATTACTATAGATAAAAGGACAACTCTTTAGTTAGAGTAAACTGAGACTGTAGAAATCTAGAAACTGTAAGGAAACTTTGATTTGCGAAAACAAAACTCTGATTACTGCTTTTCATAAGACATCTATTAATAATTATTGGAATTACAAACTAATGCATAAAACTTCTTAAATTGATAATACGCTATTTGATATGAACACAAGATGTACAGAAAGACGAGGTACAATAGGCCATGGTAGAGGCGGTAGAGGTGTTTGAGTTGGGTTTTTGTCGTTTGGCCATATACCTAATTTGGAACTAGAGTTCGCAGTGGAAGCGTAGTGGTGGAGTCTGTGTTATGCGACTGATCTGATAATTGGAAATTTCAAGGACGAAACTTCTTTAAGGAGGGGTGAATTGTAACACCCCTAATTTTAAGAAGAAATATGTTTTGAATAAGGGATCAGTTAGGAGACTGCAAATAAATATTTAGTTGTGCAATGAAGTGCCACAAATTGCTTGTTTGCTTTAATGGCTAAGTGATTTGGGTGTGTATGGGAGTGTTTGATATGCCTGGGTTTAAGTCTTGACTTCTGTAGAATTTTTAGTTTTGCTTGAATGGAGTTTGAATGGAGTTGTTGGGGGAGTTGAGGAGAAACAGGTGGAGTGATTCAAAGAGGGATAAGGAGAGAGATTTTAGGAGAAAATTAAGGAAAGTGAGGGGAGAGGAGAGGTGTGCCGAAAATGGACTTTGTTAGTCAGGAAAATTTGACTAGATGGCATACTGCTCATTTTTGTTATACTTTTCATTCCGGTTTTGTATGGTGTTTTCACTATTTTTGCTTGAAGGCCGATGTGGTAAGGGGTTTTTGCATATTCTTCTGTCTTATTTTTTTGGTGTTGGCAACCTCTCTTTGGCCGAATATTGCCTCTCTCAATTGTCTCTTTTTCTTTTTTTCCAAGTAATTCTACTGGTGGCTAATCTATCTTCTCTCCTTTTTCATTTTTTCTTCTTCTTTCTTTACTCTCTACCAAAACCTCTTCGTCCCCTAAACCAGTCTCCTTCCTTCTTGCCGATTTGCTCTCCTTATTCTACCCTCCTTGTGTGACTTTTTCCTTGCTCTCTATCGATTTTGTTTACCATTCTTATTCTACGGTTTTATACTTTTGGTAAGTTGGTGTTCATTTTTACTGAAATTATTCTAATAGATAATTGATATTAAGGGGTTTCAATTGGATTGCAGGTAATAATCCTAAGATCTAGTGACCAATGTTGTTTCGGTGAGTGAAGTGCTTAGGGATTCGGTTGTTCAATCAAGGTAAGTGACTATCAATCAAGAAGTTATGTGTAATGAATAGGATTCATTTTAAATTCAATTGATATGAGGTTAACCGAGTGTTATAGGTGAACATAGGTTCAGAAGTGTTCGAAGACTGACTGTGCATCTTCTCGTAAACAAGTGTGTAAAAACCCCACTGTAATTGTAAAACGAAAAAAGTAGGAAAGCTAAATATACGGCGTATAAGACCACATGGGTGTGCGAATGCTTGTGTGGTAAGCCAAACCGCAAACCGTGGGCGATAGACTGTAGAGGCCTCCATGGGCATTTCATGGGCTTAGGCAGTAATTGACCACGTTGGGTCGAAACGGGTTGTGTGGGCCAATGGGCTTCTGGGCCCCACACTGATGAAAACCACGATTTGTGGCAAATATTGGTTGGGCTTTGTAGATCCCATAACCGTGGCAAAATTTGGGCTGAACGGGCCGCACGAGCGTACGAGCCCACTTGGGTCGAGTAATGGGCCTTGGGCCCATTTGCACTGTTATGACCATTTGGGTTATCTGAGTCGCTCGAGGCAACTGCATACCTTTCAAGAGGTCGATATCTACACCAAGACTCTAAAATAGGTAAAATGACCAAAATACCCTTATAGGGTAAAATGAACAAAATACCCCCATATAAAATAATCAAAATACCCCTATAGGGTAAACTGATCGAAATACCCCATAAGGTAAAATGACTGAAATACCCCATAGGGTAAATAATCGAAATACCCCCATAGGGTAAAATGACAGAAATACCCCTATAGGGTAAAATGACCGAAATACCCTCATAGGGTAAAATGACAGAAATACCCCCATCGGGTAAAATGATTTAAATACCCTTATAGGGTAAATTGACCGAAATACCCCTATAGGGTAAATTGACTGAAATACCCCTATAAGGTAAAATTACTGCTATACCCCTAGGAGATGAAATGACTGTTATGGCCTTATGTTATGTATGACTGATTTGCTCTATGATATGTGTGACTATGATTGAGCATGATATTTTACATACACGTATGATATTATGTCCCGATATATTGCATGGGGATGGGTTGTTATATTTGGAGGAAGTGTACCGTACTAGTAAGGTTGCATGACTATATGCCAATTATTTTATTGGCAGCTTTGCTGCAATACTATTTAGTGACGCAACCGGTGCTAATCTTGGTGTGTCTGGCTGAGTGGGTCGATTTTATCCCCACATGGTATGTTTGGCTGGATAGAGTGGTGTGTAGAGGCTAGATTGGGTAGGATTTCTAACTGCAAATCTGCACTGATTATAGATTTTGAATTGTTACTGCAATGATTAATGATATTACATACTGTTCACTGTATGACTGATATTTGTTACTGTTATGGGCCAAGGCCCCACTGATACTATCACTAGAATTGGGCAAAGGCCTTACTGATTACTGGCATTGTGATGAGCTCAAGCCCAATCGTTTACTATTACGGGAAAAGGCTTAGGCCCACATTGAACAGGAATGTTACTGTAACAGCCTCAGGCCCAAACTATAATTATCTACTATTTAATTGACTGTCTGCTTGTTAGGGGATTACACACCGAGATTTTGTAAACTCACTGATATAAGATTGCGCGTGGACCAAGATCGAGTTGCCAAGTCACGGGAAACTCCTACGAAAGTTCTAAACAATCAGATCTGAAACGAAACAGAAAATTAAAAGATTAGAACTTTGAATTTCCAGATCTGAAA